>SJYT01002803.1:3598-48856 GCA_006410635.1 Cephalophus harveyi
ATCCATTGTACAGAAAATACCAATACATATAATACATAAGGATAGAATACAAGGTTTCTATTGTTAATAACCTATGTGTTGTTAATATAAGTTAATTATATGTTAATTTATATTGTATATATGATATATGTTAATTAAAATGTATTTTTATTAATTAAAAAAGCATTGAAAACTTTTTGAGCCAAATATAGTACATTCAGGCTATGGAATATTGTGTAGCTTTAAAAATAGATTTGTAGATATCTATAAGTTAAGTCGCTCAGTCGTGTCTGACTCTTTGTGACCCCATGGACTATAGCCCACCAGGCTCCTCCGTCCATGGGATTCTCCAGGCAAGAATACTGGAGTGGGTTGCCATTTCCTTCCCTTGGGAAAATGTACACAGTATTTTTTAAGAGAACAAAATAAATTTCAGATACTTGTGTACATAGATATATGAGTTTGTATTTTATATCATTTTTATTACTAAAAAACAATTATCCATACAATGCATGCTGCTGCTAAGCTGCTAAGTCACTTCAGTAGTGTCCGACTCTGTGCGACCCCATAGACGGCAGCCCACCAGGCTCCCCCGTCCCTGGGATTCTCCAGGCAAGCACACTGGAGTGGGTTGCCATTTCCTTCTCCAATGCATGAAAGTGAAAAGTGAAAGGGAAGTCGCTCAGTCATGTCCGACTCTTCGCAACCCCATGGACTGCAGCCCACCAGGCTCCTCTGTCCATGGGATTTTCCAGGCAAGAGTACTGGAGTGGGGTTTTATGTGTGGGCATGCATGCTGAGTTGTTTTAGTTGTGTCCGACTTTGCAACTTGATAGACTGTAGCCTGCCAGACTCCTCTGTCCATGGACTTCTCCAGGCAAGAATACTGGAGTGGGTTGCCATCCCCTCCTCCAGGAGATCTTCCCTACACAAGGATCAAACTTTCATCTTTTACATGTCCTGCATTGGCAGGTGGGTTCTTTACCTCTAGAGCCACCTGGGAAGACCCTATTTTTGTGATACGTATAATGAAAATATGGAAATTTCCCTTGGGGTGAGTTACTGTGAGATTGTTGGCAAGCTGGAGGTAAAAGAAATGTGAATACCCATTACATTTGTAATTTTCAAAGTACTGGTAAAATTATTTAAATAGAAAATTTGGCCGTTTAACTTTAAGGAGACATTAATTTTTAGCAAGTCAGAATAAAACATTTCATGAACAAATTATTACTGAATTCAGATGCTAGTAGACTATACATTCTGCATTGTACTTCTTCTTTTGACATAGTCATGGGGGAGAGTGAAGCCCTTCTTGATTATGAAACATCTCTCTGGTTATTTCTTAATAAAGAGATGAATCTTGAAGTGGGATACAGCTTTGAATGACACTTACGCTTTATTTAATGGCCACTCCCAATCGTTAAGTGAGACATAAATTTGTCCCTAAACTTTGCACTTAGTTTATAACTCTGCCTTGGAGTGATTCAGGAGGCACTTACTGCATACTCCTAAAAGACAGTGGCTGAGAGCCAGGGACTTTTGATTTGTC
The DNA here is from genome assembly GCA_006410635.1 of Cephalophus harveyi. Classification (NCBI taxonomy): domain Eukaryota; kingdom Metazoa; phylum Chordata; class Mammalia; order Artiodactyla; family Bovidae; genus Cephalophus; species Cephalophus harveyi. Next base: position 5,127 of record SJYT01002803.1, read on the forward strand.
ACGCTAGTCTCTGTCTTGCTGATATTTGGCCAAATTACTCTTCTGACTCTGAGACTCAATTTCTCCTTTTGTCAAAGGGGAATGATAACGTTGAGAATTAACTACTGAGTACTTTTAGATTATTTGGAGCTCTGTATAAAAGTGTATGATAAGGACTGATTTAGACATGACTTGTGTTAATTATCTTTTTATTGGAGGATGCTATAGCAAATTGTCGTTACAGAGAAAGTGTCATTTATTGCTTTGTGGTAGTATACTGATTTAGAAAAGTTTTGTCCTTACCCCTGGGATTATATAATTCTATTGGAAGACCTTGATACTGGGAAAAATTGAAGACAGGAGGAGAGGCGGATAACAGAGGATGAGATGGTTGGATGGCATCACTGTCTCAATGGACATGAGTTTGAGCAAATTCTGGGAGATAGTGTAGGACAGGGAAGCCTGGTGTGCTGCAGTCCACGAAGGCACAAAGAGTCGGACATGACCTAGCAACTGAACAACAAAGATCCTTATAACAATGGAATATTTCAGCAGATCTTCTCATAGTATGAGAGCCAGAAGGAACCTTGAAGATGAGGCTGCAGATACATTTCAAAGATCAAACTGAAGTGAATTCCCATCCATGGTTACAGAGCTGGGATTTCATTCCAGCAACGTGCTGAGATGTATTTCTGCCAAAAGTGAATTAATAAATCATCTCTTTACTCAATATAGAGCTCTTTCTACAGAATTTATACATTTTACTTAATATTTTCCTATTTTCATACATGGAATAAGTATTATTCAGAAGTCCAGGTAATCTCTACCAGTGAGATTAATTACTGTTTCAAAGAAGAGGTGTACCCTTGTAGAAGCTGGTAGTTTTGCTTTCATTTTTACTTTTTTTCTTTCAAACTGAAATTTCTTTAGGATACCCTACAAATTGTTCAGTGAACCAGTTGCTGCAAAAGACAGATGTGAGTAATATTTGCTTGCATGTTTTATTTTAATTAACTAGTAGTTTCTTTTGAGCTCAGGTGATTTAAAATACATACATATATACATTTATATATATTTACATTAAAAAAATAGTATCTTGTTATTTGGAGTAAGCCCTGTCATTAACTATGTGAAATAAGTATAAGATAATTTTTAAAATAGGTAAAACACCCTTTAAAAACCTAAGCAAGACTATTTTTCTTAGAAGGAGCATTGTTGTTACATTTCTTGGGTGAAGAATGACAAGAGAATTGGGTGATTCATACTCTAATTTCACTGGGAATATTTGAGTAAGGAGGACCTAGTATGTAATAAGCAGTGATGTATATCAATTTGATTTTGATAGTAAGTAAATTGAACTTTGTAGTCTCAATAAGTTTTGGACATTTGAAGGCATGGATGCTTGCTTTATATGTCATCAGTGTGTGTGTGTGTATAGTTATGTAAACATTTTACATGTAAACATGTGTATATGTGCATTTGTAGATATAGATGTATATAAGTATGATTACTGTGTTGGTATTTGAGATGATTCTATTTGTGATGAATAATGGTGACTTCTGTTAAAGACTTTTGAAATTATTTCCTAAGTTTGAGTACTTTCAGTGTAATACTATTGAGCTCCCCTTTTTTCTTCTCCTAATTATCTGTGAATAGTAATCAAAGCAATGATATTATTGATATAGAGAGAACTCAGCATTGTTCAGAAATACATAATTTCAGGAGAGTGGATTTCCAATGCAGTCTGGAATAACATCTAAGACCTTATATAAAATGTTGTATTATGTGGCATAAAATGATTTAAAATATTAGCTTAGAAGTAATGAAAAAAATTGTAACCCAGCTATGCTAAAAAAAAAAATGGCAATGACTATGTTTTATCACTATGGTAACACAAATGCCTTTTCCTAGTAGACTGTCATTACAGTTTATGTTTTGATGTGATCTTTGTCCTTTATGTGTCAGGAAAACCTAAGCCAAGATATGTGACTTGGCCAGTCTTTGATCCAAACAGGTTTTCTGACTAAACATGTTTTATAATATTTCTATGATTCATATCTTCTGGATACAAAGTATTTACATGGGTAGTTTGACGTGAAAGCTTGGAATGTTTAATACGTATGTGTACGAACCTTTTTACTTTGTCTCTGTTATATAAAGTTGGTGATATTTTAGCTTATTTGTTCTTGTGATTTAAGTTATTTGTCTCTCTGAAATAGCAGTCAGCCTGTTAGTCTGTTATTTGCTTTTTTACTTTCCTTTTCCCCACTCTTCCTTAGTAGACTGTGTTCCTGAAGGGCAAAGACCATTAACTTTATAAGCCAAGTTATAACCATCACAGAGCTGGGATACATATAGATAGTGAATAAAAGTTTGTTGAGGAAAGCCTTTTAAAGCAGTTATAGGGATGTGCAGGATACCAGTCTTTGATGATAAAGGGGGACAATAGTACAAATGTGTCTTTACCTACTAATGCTTCTGATCTGATGAAATTAAGTTGGATACCTTGTAACAGAAATTATAACTCATTTACTCAGTATCGGGCTTCCCTGGTGGCTCAGAGGTTAAAGCGTCTACCTCCAACGTGGGAGACCTGGGTTCGATCCCTGGGTCGGGAAGATCCCCTGGAGAAGGAAATGGCAATCCACTCCAGTATTCTTGCCTGGAGAATCCCATGGACGGAGAAGCCTAGTAGGTTACAGTCCACGGGGTCGCAAAGAGTCGGACACGACTGAGCGACTTCACCTTACCTAACCTTACTCAGTATCACTTATCCATGCTTACTGTGTGTTTGTTACAAATTTTCTATCCTCCAGCATTTTAGAGACATAGAGGAAGAAAACTATAAAATTATGATATGTAACATTTATTTAAAACAAAAAAAAAAGATTCCTGGTAGGTGTAGGTATTGACTGCCAGTTATTAGGTGACCTTGAATGAACATTCTTTGCCTCAGTCCAGTTTAAAAGGGAGTGTGAAACTCTGATGCTGAATGACTTTGAGGTGTACCTTAGGGACACTTGAATCTGACGGGGAACACCTTTCTGTGATGCTGGTATAGAAGAAGCTGTGTGACCTACTGGCTTGTGCTGATTCCAAGACCTACAGGGAAAACACTAGATCCTTAGATCTTCAGACCTGAGAGGAACCTCTGGAACCATTCTTTGCAATTGGCCTGTCACTGCTGAGAAAACCTGGTGAGGATTTGCAGAATTCAGTCTGAGCAGAGCCTGTTCCTTTAAGAGCTGGTCCTCTCATTTCTGATCCCTTTGCTTTTTTATCAGCAGTGTGCTCTGGCTCCTGAAGTGGTGGCGATAAAAGTAAAAACAGCTGAACTATTCAAACAAAAGGAGCTATAATCAAAACATCATGATAAGGCATGAAAAACCAGTCTCCCAAAAATTACCTTCATGTTTTACTTAAAAATGACTAAAATAGTATGTGTCAGACTTTCAGAACCTGAGATTTAGCAGGGCAGGGGAATCCTCATTGCTCAGACCAGATTTTTGCACAGAACAACAGAGGAAAATGCTTGTGGAAGCTTCTGTTACCATGGATTATGTTCAGAGTTTTCTGCTAATAGCTGGCTATGTGGGGGGTGGAGGTGGGGGCGCAGAGTTTGGGGCTACATGTTTGACCCTATCCCAGGGCTGTTCACCCAGTAGATTTTCCTTCCTGGGAACCCAGATGATTGGCCAGTATACCCTCTCTACATTCAAGTTACAGGCTTCCTAAAAGACCTTGGGTCAGCTTCAGTCACCTCATATAGATCTGCTGATGTTATCCTGGTTAAGCAGTGACCTGTATTATGAAATTAATTCATGGTATCCATACAGTAATCACTTCAGTTCAGTTCAGTCACTCAGTCGTGTCCTACTCTTTGCAACCCCATGAATCGCAGCACACCAGGCCTCCCTGTCCATCACCAACTCCCGGAGTTCACTCAGATTCGTGTCCATCGAGTCAGTGATGCCATCCAGCCATCTCATCCTCTGTCATCCCCTTCTCCTCCTGCCCCCAATCCCTCCCAGCATCAAGGTCTTTCCTACTTAGGTCATGGTGAATAAGTGTGGATGATATTTTTTCTCCATGCCTTGGGTTCTTTATTGTTGAAATGGAAGTTACTCTTTAACTTACCATATTGTGGCCACTTTGCTAAAATAGGTAGGATGTATCATGCAGACTAAATCCCATTGCAGCTCTAAAAGAGAGAAGAGGAGGGAGGCTCAGGAAACTTTCACTTGCTAGTATCATTGACAGAAGGCAACCACACTTTATTAAAAAGAACAGATCATAAGAGAAAATGAAAAAAGCAGCAGTATATAAATATTTCCTGCTTTGTCCCTGGTGGCTCACATGGTAAAGAATCTGCCTGCCAGTGCAGAAGATGCAAGAGATGCAGATTTGACCCCTGGGTTGGGAAGGTCCCCCAGAGGAGGGCATGGCAACCCACTGCAATATTCTTGCCTAGAGAATCCCAAGGACAGAGGAGCTTGGCGGGCTATAGTCCATCAGGTCCCAAAGAGTCAGACATGACTGAGTGACTAAGCACACACACAGCCGTATTTCATTTGCTACTACCTCTAAACTAGAGAGATTTTGATAGGAACTTTATATGTTCCTGGAATGACATTGTGTCCAATTGTGTAGATATTAAAATTTTTCTAAGGAAGTCCTCAGCATTTAAATATATTGTTGTTTCACATGTTTTTATTTAACTTCAAAACATTTCTACAGCAGCCTGACTGCAGACTGCAGACTGTAGAAGGGATTGTTAAGAAGGACACATTCCATGTCTTAGCAGTGTTTAGCTACAACTCATTGACTAATTCAGACATGGTTTTAAGTCTCCTAACTTTGGGTATATGACTGTTTATCAGTGGTACATACCTTTGCATAAATGTAAATGTTTGTTCTGTGATAGTAAATAAACTTCAGAAAAGATATCCTTTATTTTTAAAAAAGTTATTGGGAAATAGAGACATAGTAATCTAATTGAAACTCTCAGTAAAATTAAGCCCATGAGTAAAATGCTTAAATACAATGATACAATCACCAGAATCCATAAGAATAACACTGAGGTTTCATCTTTAAAGAGAAAATGTACATATTCTCCTAATTACTTCATGCTTATTTTTGAGGAGGTTAACCTAAAGCAAAAAAAAAAAAAGGTGAACTGGTTTCTCAGAACCTGGAGTGTAATGAAACTAGCTCATCCATCCCCTTTTTATTCCTCCTTAGCTTTCTCATAGAACTATTAAGGAACAGTGAAATGGATGAAGAATAGGCACTGGGAGACATATGGACCATGTTAGACTCTACATGAATGGGAAACTGTAAAATTTGCATAGGTATGTAATGCCTATGTTTAATCATAGAAACAAACATACTAGCCAATATGTAATGGTTAATTCCTATCTTCTGCCGAGAATGAGACACAAATAGAATTTGAAATGACCTAAAGGAGTCCATTCTGAAGGAGATCAGCCCTGAGATTTCTTTGGAAGGAATGATGCTAAAGCTGAAACTCCAGTACTTTGGCCACCTCATGCGAAGAGTTGACTCATTGGAAAAGACTCTGATGCTGGGAGGGATTGGGGGCAGGAGGAGAAGGGGACGACCGAGGATGAGATGGCTGGATGGCATCACTGACCTGATGGACGTGAGTCTAAGTGAATTCCGGGAGTTGGTGGATGGACAGGGAGGCCTGGCATGCTGCGATCCATGGGGTTGCAAAGAGTCAGACACGACTGAGTGACTGAACTGAACTGAACTGAAAGGTTACTTTGACATTAATTAAATTTTATCTTAGAAAATTACTTTAACAAGCTTGGTAATTCTTAACAAAGTTCGGAAATTTCTCTCAGGCTACCATGTAAAAACATCTTTAAATTGCATACCTTTATTTTTTTAGGGTTAAATGGTTAGTGTGTCTCTGATCTTGATACATTTTGTTTGAAAAACATAATATTCCTCAAGAAATTAAAAAAAAAAAACAACCACAGCTTTGCCTGTTTTCAAATGAGTTACAAAGGAAAACTGAGTGAGAAGGAACAATTCTTGAGGCCTTGCAACTGTGGAGAAGTTTGTCTAAAGTGCATAAGATGCTGGGTCTGGTTTATCTGAGTGAACAGATCCCAGTCTCTAGTGTTTGACTTTAATTTGAGTGATTTTCTTTTTACGCTTTCCTCTGTGATTTAGAACCAGTTAAGAGGTCTCGTGGAAAAAGATGGAAACATCTTTAAGTCATTGTGGTTGCTAATGTCTACATAGCAAAAGTTATTTGTAGACTTGCTAATTATCTGGTTAAATTTATTAGTGTTGACAGCAAAAAGCTATAATTTAGACCCCAAAGAGAAAAGTTTGAAGCAGACTAATCATATCAAAAGAATTGCCAAATTTCCTTTTTGTTTTATTCTGTCTAGACATGGTCTTAAATCATGGGATCCACAATGAGATTTGGAATGAGGGTGTCCAGTTTTTCAAAAGGAAATTTCCAGAAATGTTTAGGAAATGATATTTAGGATTCTTTAAGTCTTAGACTGTGTGTGTGGGTATGCTCATGTTTGAGGTTTTCCACCTGTGTATGCTTTATGTAGAAATTAGAAAATTGATGCTTATTTTGATAAAACTCATTTGTCTTATTATTCACAAAAGGATTTAAAGAACTAGCAAATGAGTGAATATCCTTTCAGATAAGTACTTCTTTCCCTTAAGTAATTGCCTATTAGTACTAGATGGTGCAATGATAAAGAATCTGCCTGCCAGTGCAGGAGACACAAGAGATATGGGTTCGATCCCTGGGTCAGGAAGATCCCCTGGAGTGGGAAATGGCAACCTGCTCCAGTATTCATGCCTGAAAAATTCCATGGACAGCGGAGCCTGGAGCGCCAAATCCATGGGTTGCAAAGAATCAGACATGACTGAGTGATGAGAACACATACACACACACACACCATAATTAGATAATTAAATAATTTTAATGTTATTCCCTACTGGTTCCCATTGTGGTCAGAATGGGGGTTGTTGGTAATGTTTGGAGACATTTTTTGTTGTCATAACTAGGGGTCGGGGTCAGGTACTGGTGCTAATGAATCGAGGCCATGGATGCTGCTAAACATTCTTCAGTGGACAGGACAGCCCCCCACAGCAAGGAATTGTCCACCTGCAAATTTCAATCATGCCAATACTAAGAAAACCTCTCCTAGACGGGAAACACTCTCTCTCTCTCCTTTGCCATATATAGTTTTTGCATCAGTTATAATTTTTTCATCATTAACATTCACAAAATATAATTTTAAAATGTAGTGGTATTAGAAACTTAAAATTTAGGCCTTAGTGAAATAAACCATTAAATTAGCTATGTATTGAACATAAAGTTTTTGCATCTAGTTGACATGTACTTAGTATTTAGGAGTACTCAAGTACTCCTGGAAAAAATAATAAATAGAGATTTTATAAAATTTAGGATGCGTTCTAGGATTAAAGCTGGATGGGCCTTAATGATCATCTAATTTGGTGATTCCTCATTGAGGTGATATGTTGGTAGGCATCAGTGCTTCAGAACTACTTAATGAAATGAATGCCTTCCTCAAAAAACGAATATTTAGAATCCTACTCTTATATAGTACTTTTTATAAGTGGTTCTGAGGACTATAATCGCATTTCCATTCTATTTTCTCTTTGAGAACCACTGCTCTCTTCTACCCTATTTGACATAAAGGGTCAAAGATGATGGCATCCTCTAGGTAACAGAGTCTTAGTTCAGTGACTGGTGAACTGAAAAAGCAGATTATTCTTCTTTCCCTATTGCTTTAATAGACTTGCTTTAAAGATGTTGAAATACTGATATTTCTATCTATGTATGTTCATTCTCCATAAACATATAGAATGTCTCCTAGACACCTGCCAGGCCCAGTGCTAGCCCCTGAGAACTTGGACATTATCCCTACCCTCACTGAGCAGGAGAGAGACAGAAGAAACAAATAAGCCAAAAGTAGTAAAAGCAAAGCTGTAGGAATATTTAATAATTGGGAACAAAAATATTGAACTGCAAGCAATCTAGCCATCATTTGGATCATCTGAGACCCAAGGAGTTGAAGTGATTTGCCCAAAGGCACCTGTTTATGTGTCCAGATGGAAGTGAAAGGAGGGCGTGGACCACCCACTTCATGCTATCGGGCATGCAGGTTGGCAAAGGGCATCATCTAGGGAATGCCCTGGAGTAGGAGGAGATGCTGCAAAGAGAAAGGGAGCAGCCACTTCTTCCTTTCTTAAGGGGGCACAGCTGTGGCTGTGCAGGTTGGGCTGTCTTGGACATCTAAAGGATGAGGAAAGAGTTCCTGAGCTTGCCTCATCCCTTGGACTGGGCTCTGAGCGGTCAGTCGCTGCCCAAATTGTCATATGGAAAAGAGGAAGTGTGGGAAGGTGAAAAAATGGGAATTATAATATTGCCTGGGGGGTGGGGGGAGCCAGGGAGTAAGCAAGGAGAAAGCTAAAGGCTAGTGGGATTAGAGTGGAGCAAAGACAAGACCAGTTTCTCTGCTGCTTACACTTTCCTGCCCCAAGCTTCAGAATGCACTTGCCCACACGCCACATCCTAAGTGTGAGGTTTGTCTCTAGGCTAGCTTCCTGTAGCCTCATGTAACATAGTACCAAAAGTTTAGTATTTTGAAATAGTGGATGAGATTTGGGCAATATGGTTAGGAAATTGATTAATCAAACTTACAAATGATAGCCTATGAATGACCACATAGTTTGGGAAAGGTTTTTTTAAAAAATATTCAAATTTTATAATCTGATACATGAGATCATCATATGGAAAAAAGCTTCAATACAAACACGATTCACTATTCACCATATGAGGAAAACGTGTTTTTTTTTTTTTTTCCCCCTTTTGGATCATATCAGCTCTTACAAATTCATAAAATTTTGTTCAGGAATATGTGTGGCCCACCCCTGTTCCTTGTTCTTTGATTAATTGTTGTTTGCTCTATCATAAGAACTAAAAGCTGTAGTTAGTTCCACTTAGTTCATCATTCTAAAAATTTTTATTTAAATTGAAGACAGCCTGATTAAGGAGTATTGTGGCCATTGTTCTTTAGTTGCTAAGTCGTGTCTGACTCTTGTGCGCTCCCTAGGCTCCTCTGTCCATGGGATTCTCCAGGCAAGAATACTGGAGTGGGTTGCTATGCCTTCCTCCAGGGGATCTTCCTGACCCAGAGGTCAAGCCTGTGTCTCCTGCATCTTGTGCGTTGCAGGCAGATTCTTTACCACTGAACCACTGGGGAAGCCCATTGTGGCAGTAGACACTTTCAGATTCATTGCCACCGCATCGTGATCCCTGTATCTGGTGCTCAGAAGTGAAATTCTCTCAGGTAATTATCTCTTTGGCTTCTGAGAGTACTCCAGTTATTCCTGTTAGTGAAAGCAAAGCAGGAAGTTATTTTGACCCACAAAGAAGAGGCTGATTTATAGGCCATGTGGAGATGCCATGGGAAAAGGAGCCTTTACTGATATCATTTAGGATGGGCAGCTCTGATAAGCTTTCAGCTGTCAAAACAGATAAGGGAAAATTAGTACTCTGTTTAAAAAAACAATGGAATTTAACTAGGGCTAGAAATAGCATCTATGGTCCTTTTCAAAAGTTTTAGAATAAAATAAATTTAAAGTTAATAAACATTTATAGGAGACATTCTGTGTTATATGGTAGAAAGAAGAATAATGGTTTTATAAAAGAATCTTTTTATAAGAAAAAAAATGGACCCAATTCCTGCCCTCAAGGACCTTAGGACCTTTTAGGGGAGAAAAGATTCTAAGGTCATTGAGGGCAGGAATTGTGTCCATATTTCTTAGAAAAAAAGGGATGTTGGGGGCTGTATAGTAGGGCAGTAAATGAGTACCATCAGTGGGCATAGAGGACATGAGGGAAGTTGTGGACCATCTGAAACATGTATTTAATTGCCGCAACCTTCACTCTGTCATTGTCTTCTGAGAATCATTCTGTTCAAGCAGCCATTGGCCTGCATTTGCTTTTACAGCTATTATTGGAGTATTCCCCTTCCTTTTTGAAATGTCCTTAAGAACAAGGACTGGCCTTATTTGTTTTCTTCTTCTCAGTGCCTGCTAAACATTTATTTAACAGCTGAATGAATAATGAATGGATTAATAGTGAAGCTTTGTGGAACAGGCAAGAAAGTAGCATGTGAATATTCTATGTAGGACTGGTAGAGATTTGAGGCTGGTAGTGGAATGCAGAAGAAATATTTCAAACTAAAACAAGGTCGTACTAGTGAGTATGATATGTGCTGGGAAGACAATTTGTGTTATATTTATACAGTAAATTGGGATGCCTGTCAGTATAGAATCATTAGATTGCAAGTAATAGGAAACTCAGCTCAGACTGGATGAAACAACATCATAACAGTGACACTGACTTTTCCAAATGAGGAAATGGCCCCTAAGAGTACTCCTTTTAGTGAAAGCGAAGCAGGAAGTTATTTTGCTGTACACAGAAGAGCTGATACAGTCAATTTAGAGGCTCCGCCTGAAGCAGCTCCATAGCTCAGTCAAGGGGCATATCTTTGGGTGTCAGTTGAACCAGACAATCATGATGTAACCAGTGCGTTCTCTTGCTCTGTTTGGCTCTGCCTTTCTGCCTATGATGGCTTATTCTCATGATTGTCAGGTGGCTACAATAGCTTCAAATGGAACATGTTCACAGCACCAAATACAGTGGAGCTTGCTTGTTCCAATCTTGTGCATCCGAATGGCTCTGATCTTGTTATCTGCATATCTCAAAACCAATCAATCACTATTTCCAGGGAGTCTCCCTGGAATATGGGATATGCTATTTGATTTTTGCCCGTCTGGCCCATTCCATGAGCCAGTATTTATTGAGGGTCTGCATGTTGTCTTTTAGGTGCTGGAGATGGTGTTTAAATCATATCTCAGTTCAGTTCAGTCGCTCAGTCGTGTCCGACTCTTGGCGACCCCATGAATCGCGGCACGCCAGGCCTCCCTGTTCATCACCAACTCCCAGAGTTCACTCAGACTCATGTCCATCGAGTCTGTGATGCCATCCAAAACTGTTGCTTCCTGACCTGCATACAGATTTCTCAAGAGGCAGGTTAGGTGCTCTGGTATTCCCATCTCTTTCAGAATCAGACCTTCAATACCCTGGGCACTCTGTATATTCCTTCCTTCTTTTAGTTTTCTTCACAGCACACACTACATTCTAATACGCTATAGATTTTACAGTTGTAGTGGATTGTCTTTCTCTTCTTGTTGGACTGTGAGCTTCACCAGGGAACACTTTTTACCTGTTTTCACTAGTCTTCCTCCTTTGTACAGCATATATACGTGCTCAATAAATATTCATTGGAATGAAGGAAAAAGAAACATGCCTTTACTTTCATGTGGGAGAAGACATATATTAAATAAGTAAATAAGAAAACACCAGTAATAAGTATTATTAAAAAGTAAGCATCATGATGAGACAACAAATGCAGGAGAGGTGTTTCACTGGGGTGACCATTCCACCTTGAATGATTGTTAACAGCAGAGGCATGGATCACCAAAAAAATTCTCCTGACTGTACAGAAAGAGGCAGATTGACAGAGAGATGACAGAAGTGATGTTCCTTACAGTGGGGGTCTTATGGCTTTATCAAATTAGTAATACAAGTTATACCCTTTAGAGAAACCACTGTTTCCAAGATTTTGCTGGTTACTTCCTGGCAAGTCTCATAAAATTTTGTTGACTTTTAACTCTGGGTCACGCTTCTCTCTTAAACTGTAGTTTACTCTTTTGTCTTTCTGGGTACAGTGTTGGTATTATACAGTCTTGGTTATCCACATGTGGGTCACACGTTTCTGATGTCAAGCTTACTCCCTTCCTAAACACTTCCTTGTACTGCAGTAGCAACATGATCTTAAGGCATGCAAGGCCATTTTATTACAGGTCTTAAGCATAGTTAGGAAGGTAATTCTCGTACACACACACTCATCCCAGTGTTTAAAGTTTGGGGATTATCTTCTGTTTTAGGTTATGGAGGAGTGGTGGTTCCCTGAGTATTGATATAATTCTTAGTGATGTTGCTATACTGAGTGTATAACTGGAATTGAGTGATATTTGAATGAGACAAAATCATATTACAGAAGGCACAGGGAGTCTATTATGGGCTCATATTTGAAGATAGGAAGAGATTTAGCATTGTAAAATGAAAGAAATATTAATCCTACATATATGTATACATACTTATATGTACAAGAAGAAATACACTCCAAATTGTTAACAGTGAGACTGGAGTTTAGGAATTGAGAGAACATTGATTTTACTTTAGACTTTGGCAAATACATGTTTGAAATTTATCTATGTGCATGTATTATTTATTTAATTCTAAAAAGTGAACAAAGTTAAGAGCATTTAAAAAATTGACTCCAAACTGTCTCAATATTGAAGTAATTATTGGATATTTGTTTCAATTTATCACTCTTGGTATTGTAAATGGGGATATTTTGGAAAAGCAATGAGGCATTATAGTTACTAAAAATTGTTTACAACTTTTGATTCATTAGGAAGAAATTATTCAACTGAGGAAGGGAGCTATATTACATGAAGTTACTCATTGCAGGTTTAGCTCCAAATGGGAGAAAAAACACTTGGAAACACTTTTAAATAGAATCATAGAAATCATGATCATGCCCCCAAATGATGATTCAACGTCAAGCCCATTCTGTAAGAGGGCATTGTAGAAATAAGTAAGCGAGGAATAAATAGCTTATTAAATTTGTGGAATATTTGGAATTCTTAATGAAATTATAACTGCAAATATGTGGGGCATATGGAAAGTATTATAATTTAATGTTAAATGACAGTGCAGAATATAAAACTGTAAGGGAACCATGGCTACATCTATGTGACCAGTATGTATTTTGATATATAAAGATGAAGGAAATAGGAAAGTCAACATGCATATTCTAGATTTGAGCTGTTTTTTGTTGCAGTTGTACTTTATAATTTTTTTTTACTGTAGATATATCTTTTTAATAAAGTTAGATTAGCATTAAATTTATAATGGTAGTTTGTAAAACTTACCATTCTCATGTCCTTTTTTTAAAATTAAAACCAGCAAGTTAGAACTTCGTGTTTTTTAGTCTTACTGTGCAGACTGTTGTACTGCCCAAGTTATGCAGAAAGTATTCTTTATTTCCTTTGATCACCTCTTAAAAGTGTGACGATGATAGAAAGAGTAACACCTTTCGTGGTCTCAAATAGTTCCGTTTTCAAAGATTTACAGTTCACATGAGCAGAAAAGTTACGAACAAAGCAGTTAAACTTTTTGAAAACCAAGGTATTTGTCGTTGACCGTGGCTTTCAGGATTTCCTTCTTGCAGTCAAGTTAGGAGGAAATGCCTCAAATCAAAAAGGGGAAGGAGGGAGGGACACAGGCACTTCATTGTGTGTGGTTGCGATTGTGTGTGTATGTTCTAATGGGTTAAAACATCGCCTCAGCTTGGATTATTTCTATCCTCAGAACAGCGTATGAACATTTTTTTTGGGGGAAAAAAAAGCTAAAATGTTTAGACAGCTGCTTCCTTTAGTTTTTAAATATACAAATAATATTTTTACTACCTCAGAGACATCATCATGCCTTTGTCACTAACCTGCTTTTGACTCCTGTAAACCCCTTAACTTTATTTCTGCTTTTGGTGGCACTATTTTAATATCAATCTCTTTCTCCTTTTTAAAAATGTATTAGCCGTGAATTTATTTGATGTAGGGTGTCTAAAAATGAGGTGACACAAGAATGATTAATACCATATTTAGTAGCATGTATTGATGTTGAATTGTGTTAATTTCACACTTATTTACTTTGTATGGACATCTTTGCAATCTTTTTCTTTTTTTTTTGGATGAGAATAACCATTATTTTACCTCAGTCAAGTAAATGGCCTTTGTGTATAAACAAAGACATGTGAAAAAAGTAGATTAATGTCCTTTACCTGTAGCTCTGCAACATTATATAATATACTCATTGGTTTTTCAGTCTGCCACTTGGCCATTTTAGTGTTTTATTCATTTACTTCATTAATGTGGGTAGGAGACGTGAATTTTTGAGCTCCTTCAGATAACGCCTTAAGCTTCTGTTACCTCTTTTGCGTTTTTGGCCATCTGAACTGGCCGCACAGTGTCCTTTGCTTTCCCTGGATTCCTTCGGCTCCTATTTTTATATCAGATTCTACTTTGGTTGCTGGCATGACTTTCACCTGGCAGGGCAAAGGGCTTTCTCGAAGGTGACTGTCTCCTCAACCTGTCTGACTTCAATAGTCTAGGCAAGGAGGGGGAAAATAAAGGTACAAGGAGACAGGAACTGGGCTGTTGGAACTGTTTTTTTAACTTGCATTTTTTTTGAGATTGCACAGAACTTAAATTACCAACCATTGATTAGCAAGACAACTTTGAAGTGTGTCTTTGGAAAAGTTTACCAAGACATATTTAGGCATTTTCCCCACATTAATTAAAAGAAGTTAAGAGACCTAACTAGCTCTGTTATGTATGCATTTTTTTATATGCCACGTGATCCATATATCTTGGAAAAGCAAAAAAAGTATTAATTCTGTCCCGGTTTCAATTGAAACTGGGAACTGTTTGCTTGACTTGGATGTAGAATGTTGGGTCCTTTAAGCAGAGGACTCTGTACACTTGAATAGGAGTAGAAGATGGACTCTCCAGAGCATCTGAATTTCATCCTCCCATGTGGAGGGCTGGACCACATATCCAAGAAAATTAAATTGCTTTTCCACTGTTTTGATCAGAACCTTGTGTTTTCATGATGAATATTTTCAAAACAAGATCCCTGTCAAGTAGAAAAAGTCATCAGTTCTTTCTAAAGACTCCTTTCTCTATTGCTTTTTGGTGCTTCAGCACTAAATATATACGTTAAAAGGAGAGTAGAAAAATGATTGTGTTTCTCATAGTTGCTGCTGCTGCTAAGTCGCTTCAGTCGTGTCCGACTCTGTGTGACCCCATAGATGGCAGCCCACCAGGCTCCCCCATCCCTGGGATTCTCCAGGCAAGAACACTGGAGTGGGTTGCCATTTCCTTCTCCAATGCATAAAAGTGAAAAGTGAAAGGGAAGTCGCTCAGTCATGTCCGACTCCTAGCGACCCCATGGACTGCAGCCCACCAGGCTCCTCCACCCATGGGATTTTCCAGGCAAGAGTACTGGAGTGGGGTGCCATTGCACATATATTTCAATATCTTTAAAAGAATCAAAGCCATAAAGCAGATGACTATTCCGAAAATGTTAAACTTTGCTAGAGAAAGATAAATTAGCTTAGGTATTTCTGCTCGTTGTTATTTGCCTCCTCCCGACTCCCTCTGAAGTAGTTGGGCCCGAGAAATGAAATACAGATTGGAGAATGATCTTTTATTTAATCTTTAAACATTAAATGTTTAGTAAATGTAGTCTTGAAGTGCTTTTTCCCCTTATTTTATGAGAAAAGATGTATCACTCTTATATACACATGCACTTTTTTCCTCCTGTGTACAGCCTAACATTGCTGGAGAAAATATATATGTCTTCCACTAGAAAAAATGTTACCAATGACTTTTTAACAACCTAAAGGTTCAAGTCCCAGCTGTTGAAAACTGACCCTGGGCTGCTGCAGCTAAGGCATTCTCCTTCGAGAGGCTAAACCCTGTCACAGGTGACAGCTGACCCACTTACTCAAACCTTGTTAAAGGACCAGGTTCCTTTTGTAGGTCTCCAGACCCTCTCTTGATGGCTTGTCATAACCAGCTGGGGCTGCTGAAGCTGAATGGCTTATACTGAATTTTTATAGCTTTAGTGTAACTAATCAGTATTGGAGGGAGGGTTAAAATAAACCTTTGGCAAAATTCTACAGATAGAGTAGCCTGTAATAGTGTTCAGAGTTCCATTTGAAATGAAGAGAGGGCCTGCCCATGCTGTCTGTGAGTTTGGTTCAAGAGCCCCTTCAATTGTGTAAGAAAGTTTCTGTTTTTTAATCAGTGGTTTGATTTTTATTAAAATAATCAGCTCCATAATTTCCATTCATAAGACACCATGATTTGTCCTCCTTTTTGGTAACTTATTAATGTAGTAAGTATTTCCAGGTGCAAAACTTTATGACCCGACTAATTTGTGACCCCGCCCCCCCTCCATGGTGTACGCAGTGTTTCAAAGGAGTCAGGTGTTTGAGTGAAGGCCAAGATAATGGTTGGTATTGGCGTTCATTTTCTTTAGGATATACTTATTGGTTTTTGTACATTTATCTCTACAGAACATATGCACTAGCCATGCAGTTGAGGTGTTGAAGCTTATGCTGTTTTGCTTTTTGGCTTTTCTTATGTAAGTTACCTGCTAAAACCTTTGCTGAAAGACTGCAAGTTCTTGGCCTGTGGTCCCTAGACTCTTTTTCGATGATTCACACCACCTTTGATTAACGCATGATTCATAGCAGCAGTCACTAAGTGCAGGACTTCCCCTTGTTGACTTTGTGGGTCATGTTCTGTGATCTTGGGAGAACTCTTTTCCTGAGATAGAAATGGCCAACGCCCTACACGTTAGAAAACTTTTTGAAACAAGTGTGTGTGTATGTACATACATATATATATGTATATATTTTATATACAAGTATTTATTTATGTAACATATATTGCTTGTGTTTGAAAGGGAAGAGAAAACGTAGTAGCATTGGCTAATTTTTTGAAATATGTATCATTGTCTCAGAAAATTTGGAACTTTGGCTTATGTGATGTGATATGATCAGGGGGAAACATTTGCTTGTTTATTCTTAAGAAGGAAAAATCATACAGAAAATGGATCTGCAGTGATTTGATACATGCAGGGGTTGTATTTTACTCTATTTCTTTATCAACTGGTCAGATACAAATCAGTATATGGGAAAACATGTAAGCCATTTATCTTTAATGGAAAGGGTGATTGGGAGGTCATAAACAATAAGAATTGTTTAAAAACAATCCTTTCTGGAGAAATTAACATTGCATGATTATTGAATTCTATATTTAACTTAAAGTAACCTGTAAATTCTCTCTGCTGGGTGGATAATAACAGAGTTCACCCAGAGTTAGGTGTGAGAAATGAGCCTGATGGAATGTCAGAATCCTCATCTACTGCCAGTATTCAGATGTGTGATTTGAAGTGTTTTTTTTTTTTTTGTTGTTGTTGTTATTGCTGTTATAAAAAACACATATGCTTTGTGGAGATGCTGAGAGAACTTGCTTTAGCAAGTTTAAATCTATTGATGTGTAGGTATGTCATTTTAATACACATATTTTAAATAATGTTCAGTTACTGTTTGTTTCAAAGCAACTGAGTAAAAACACCTCCAGCTATCCACATTTCAGTCTGTACAGATAACTAATTATGTGGCCGATTTGAACATAAAGTTTCCAGTGCAAAATGAAAATTACAATAAAAATGTATTTGTCTGCTCTCTGATTTGAAAGTACAGAATGTATTCTGGGCCTTTTAGATATTATGACATTGAAAACTATGGTAACCATTGTGAATGTACCTTACAAGATAAACAAAAAAAAAAAAAAAGAGAGTGAGAGATGGGGGTGGGGAACAGGAAGGAACTGGTGTAGTAATAGCTTGGTGAGTAAATAAATATTTAAACTTCATGCCTGGTTACTTGTTTAATCATGAGATTTGCAGAGTTATGTTGTATATTACTGTTTAGTTGGTTTCTTATTAATCTTGTCTTAACCTATTAAACTAAATTTAAGTGCTTTCAGAAACAAAAGCAAATTCAAGCTTTCTGAGTCTTCATTTCTTCATGTATGAAAAACAGGAAATCAAATTAGATATTTGCTAAAGTTTTCCCGAGTTCTTAAATTCCATGAGTCCATGACTCAGGAGAAGTCCAGGAATGATGTGAGTAAACTGAAATGTTTTGAAGTGACATTAACTCCAAGACTTAGGACCTCTGAGAGTACCCAGAAGTCCTTTAAAAAATTTCCATAAAGTTACCAGTTTGCCTCCTATTCAGACTTTTATGAGTGCAAATATAAAATACATAGACATAAAACACAACAAATTCTGATCCTTAGTGGCTTAAGATAAAAGGAAGTTAATCAGAAGGGTCTGGGGCAGTGTTTTTTAATAGGACTTGCTTTGATGATGAAAATAATCATCTAAATCTGGCCTGTCCAGTATGGTAGCCGGTAGCCATATGTAATCAGTGAGCACTTGAAATGTGGCCAGTTCAACTAAAGACCTGGATTTAAAATTTTACTTAGTTTTAAGTAGTTTAAATTAAAAGTGTTCAGTACTTAAAGGAATCCTGGGAATAACAGCCATCAGTATTAATGAGGGTAGAAAGGAGCCAAGGATGGCCCTAAGGACTCAGTATTGCTTTGGGGTCTTTAGAAGCCAGGAGTGATGGACTCTATATAGTTGCTGTTATCATGACTTAGATGCTTCCAGGCTGTGTTTATCAGATTAAAATGACAACTTTCAGAGAGGGACATTCTGATTGTTTTAGCCTCAGTCTTGTGTGTCTACCCTTGAATCAGTCAGCTTGGGTGAAAAGTCAGGCTGGGTTAAAGAATTACAATGCAGGTATAGCTCTGCGGACGGCAGTAGCTCGGGGGAAAGGACGTGGCAGCGATCTTGAGAATTGTCTGCCACATTACTTAGATCTTGTTCTCTGCAATCATTGATTTTCTAAATTAAAAATTTTATTAACTCATACTGCACTTGACTACTTACATTTTTTTAAATTACAAATTATTTCAGTATATGTTGATAACATTTCCTAAGCTGGGAGACTAATAATTTATAATATTATGTAGAAGGAAGTCATTGAACATTTTCCAGCTGAAGGCCACAGTGTGAGTGTATTTGTTTGTGCTCTTTTTACAGATGAGGAGAGGAAGGCTGAGGTCTTATGCTACCTCAAGGCACAAAATGAGATGCTCTGTTAGGGGCCAGATACTTTATCTGAACCTATGTTGTTGATCAATTCAGTGGTAAAACTGGGTATTTGAAAACCATCCCTTTGAAATTCAGGTCTTTGCTGAAAATTTGTTTTTTGGTAAAATCATAATGCTAAAAATGTGTGTGAAATCTGAGTAGTGCAGGTTTTAATTTTCAGGCTTTTTTAAAAATTATTGAAAGCATGAAGAAAAGAGTTGATGGCAGTTGTGATATTTGTGTCACATAAAATTGTAAAAATCACTTCTAACATAATACATTTCAATTGAATAATACTTAACCCAGGTAAGTCAAAAACAAGTAGAAAGTAAAGACACCTATGATGACAACTGATTGTGTGAGCATCAGAATTTGAGTAGCTATTTATAAGCCCGCAATCCATGTGTTGAGGACTTCCCCGGGAACAGGTTTGTCCTCTCTGTGGACCAGACATGTTTCTTTTTGTTTTTGTTTTGGTTGTGAACCATGCAGTATCTTGGTTCCCCGACCATGGATTGAACACAAGTCCCTGGCAGTGGACATTCGGGCTGTTAACTACTGGACCACCAGGGAAGACCTAGTGAGGAGAGTGGGAGCCTTGCTTACTCCCTGCACCTCAGCAGGTTCAGGAAGGGAAACTTGCTGAGCTGCTAAGTCCTTACAGCTCATATGTTAAATCACCCGGGTGGCAATCTGTGGACATCCCTTGGCAAGAAAATTATTTGGGGTTACAAAGTCAACCTGAGACCCATCAGGGTAGAAAAAACCCTGATGCTGGGAAAGATTGAAGGCAGGAGGAGAAGGGGACCACAGAGGCTGGACATGAGTTTGAGCAAGCTTTGGGAGTTGGTGATGGACAGGGAAGCCTGGCGTGCTGCAGTCCATGGGGTTACAAAGGGTTGGACACGACCGAGCGACTGAACTAAACTGAACTGACAAAGTCCACAATCAGGTCAGAGAGGAAATAAGAGTCAGTGAGAAGCATCCAGAGCAAGTGTAGTCAGACACTTATTCCTCATGGGAGGACCATGAGAAGCCCAGAAGTCAATCAGATAGCAGAGGACGTGCTGCATACCCCTCCTCTAGAATAGGCCCCTGGAGGTTTGTCCCGACTTGAAGCAGTCATCTGGGAAGCGCTCTAGACACATAGGTCAGACTTGAGTCCTCCACTGCATTCCAGTGAGGTCAGTCCATCTCATCCCTCTCGTCCTAATCTTTACCATCTTCTAATTTTCACAGATAGGAGAGAAAAACTGTTGTTTTTCTGTCACCACTTAGCTCTGGCTTTGCTGCCACAAGATACATATAAAGTGGTTACTAGGGCTCAGAAGCACCCCGTTTCAAAATAAGTTTTAGCAGTGAAGCCATATTTCAATGATTTTCGTAGTGGGGTTACCTGTACTCATAGAGAATAATTCCAAGGCACTTTTAAACTCGTCACTGATGGGAAGATGATGAAAAGTTCTTGTCATCTGGACTAGATCTTTCCAAGAAAAGGTATGTGGTAGAAAACTATCAAAGTTAAATTCAATTTTTGTAGCTATGGAAAGACCATGAAGCTGCACTTCTGGGTTAAGATCTTAGTGTGTGTTGAATGCAAATTCTGTTCCTCCTGTTTCCCTTCTTGTGCTTTGTCATTTAGGAACCAAGTGCAGGAAGAAACACCCATGATAACTGGCAAGCTGCCTTTGTTCAGTGTTTTCACTGATTGAGTAGAAGATGATTTTTTGTCATATAAAATTGAAACAAAATTTTGGAAGGATGGGAAAAGGAAAAGAAATTTAAATATCAACAGGAGTTTGTTTTCCTGAGTTGGATGTTGTATGTTCTACTCCATTCTCATTTAAACCCAGCTATGCATAGCCCAAATAACTGAAGAATTTCAGAAAGTGTGGCAAGTTTTTCGATCCACTGCCATTCCTAGCCAAGACAATTTTATTAAAAAACTTAACCAAATCACCCTGTAGCCAGTACACATCAGTTTCACTGTGACAGAAAGAAGGGGGAAGGGCAGACCCCCATCGTCACTAGATCTCACCCCGTTTGCCCTGGCAAGTTCCCCTCTCTTCTGCAGCATTATTTTCCCTCCTTACTGGATCTTTCCCATTAGCAGAAAAACATGCTGTAATTTTTCTGTCTTGAGATAACAAACTCTTTCCTGAGCCAACGTTCTTATCCAGTCACTAGCAGAACCCTTGCCTGTCTAAATGAAATTAATTTGTTCCAATGCCTGCTTCCCTTTGCTCCTTCTGACCAGCAGCACTGGCCGTCCTGATGTTCCTTCACCACAGAAAACACGCTCCCAGCTCAAGGCCTTGGCGTTCACTGCTCTTCTCTCAGATACCCAAATGGCTCATCTCCCCATCTCCCTAAATCTTTGCTCAAATATCACCACTCTCCACTGAACCACTTTCTCATCTTAAATTTTCTCTGCAACGCTTTTTTTTTTTTGACATGCTTTATCATTGTGTGTTTATTAACTATCTTTCATTCCAGTGACTTTTGTCCATTTTATTCACAAATGTATTCCCAGTTCCTACAACAGTGCCTGATCTATGTAGGTGCTCAGTTAGTACATGTTGAGTGGCCGACTTCCTGAATGCACCTCCCATAGTGATGCTACAGTTTAATGCAGTGTCAAGAACTGAAGACCTGAAAGAGCTTCCATCAGTTTCTCCTTGGAGGCTTTGCTGTAGATTTACATCTCTGGTAGAGACAGCAGCCCCAGTCCTTAAAGGAAAATTTCCATTGTGTTCTTTCTTCTCTGCTGCTGTCTCTGAGTTGATTGCTCACCCTTGCTGCTTCTTGGAATGAGCCTCTCCTCTGAACTTGCCTTGGCTCTTCACTCTTGCAGCTTGGCTTCTGTGCCCTGAGCTTAGTTTTGCTTCCTGACCTCACAGAGCTTGCCCTTTCTATAGTGAAAAGTCTGTGGTGATGTCATCGGCTCAGCTGGTTTCAATCAAGTTTCAGACCAAGCACATTTGAGCTGGGAAAGGACTCTGCAAGTTAATCTTTTGATGGGCCAGGCTAATTCTGACTCAAGACAAGTTATATACACCACTCACCCTTTAGCAGTTATCACACGCAAGTCACAGGAACGCATTTCTTCACTGCTCCCTAATGGAAATTCTGAATGATTGTCGGCTGTCCATAGAGATGAAGCATGATCAGGTGCCTGATACTGCCGGTCATCTGCTCCCTGCCTCTCTCTGCTCCTACCCCTTTGGTACCTCCTGAAGCATCTTTGTTGCCTTAGTTCATTCTGCTCTCTAAATCCTCAGACCCTTAAATAAACTACTGAAAACTCATTTCCCTCTGTATTCTTACTCATCCCTCTGTTGTTCCTGGATCACTTTTTTTTTTTTGGTCTTGCTATCTGTAAAATGAATTGGATGTTTTGTGGCCATGATTTCTTCTTTTTTAAAGCTGACTTGAATTCCAGGTGCTCATCTTTACTATGAATCTTGAATTCCCTACAGTAGTTCCTATTGTGACTTTATAACATTTAACAAACTTTTCTTAGTGAAGAAGGTGATTGGCTTGAGATTCTTTTATTCAAGAAGGATGTTACACTCCTAATTCTGATGCAAGACATTTTTATGGCACTTTTTAGTTGAGAAAATGCTTTAAGGGGAAACCACTCAGTTTTCAGAAAAAAAAGTTTGTAGAAATTTAAAGTCACTCGTTCATAGAACATAGTGTAAGTGAAAAATAGTGGTTGTGGAACTCCTGTAGTTGGAGTTCTGTACGTTTGACAGCCGGTGGTGTGAAGGGGCTGGGTATTGGCATGGGTGGCTATTTAAAGGGACCGTAGGGAATATGGAAAGTGAATGAGTGTGACTGGGTGCTTTTGACCATGGGGACCACATAATTTATTGTCTAAATCAAAAAAACTTTGAAGGTGAAAGTGCCACGGGCAGATATTCGGACTGCGTTACACAAACCCTACTTCTGACATTGCTAGCACAGGTCAGAGGTATGGGTAGAAGGTTGATCTTCCATTCTCAGGTCACAAGGAAGCTATGTGGTTTCAGGATTTGCTTTGTAGCAGAGAGACTCAGGAAGCACACAGTTCAGGAGCCCTGAGGTCTGTATGGAGGGGTCTGTTTCTGAGCAGGTGTTATTTCTAAACCACAGCAGACGGGAGATAGAACGGTTGCCAAGGAGGGCATCACTTTTCCCTCTGGATGTTTCAGTTCAGTTCAGTCACTCAGTCGTGTCCAACTCTTTGCGACCCCATGAATCACAGCACGCCAGGCCTCCCTGTCCATCACCAACTCCCGGAGTTCATTCAAACTCACGTCCATCGAGTCAGTGATGCTATCCAGCCATCTCATCCTCAGTCGTCCCCTTCTCCTCCTGCCCCCAATCCTTCCCAGCATCAGAGTCTTTTCCAATGAGTCAGCTCTTCGCATGAGGTGGCCAAAGTACTGGAGTTTCAGCTTTAGCATCATTCCTTCCAAAGAAAACCCAGGACTGATCTCCTTTAGAATGGACTGGTTGGATCTCCTTGCAGTCCAAGGGACTCTTCAAGAGTCGTCTCCAACCCCACAGTTTAAAAGCATCAATTCTTCAGTGCTCAGCTTTCTTTAAAGTCCAACTCTCACATCCATAGATGACCACTGGAAAAACCATAGCCTTAACTAAATGGACCTTTGTTGGCAAAGTAATGTCTCTGCTTTTGAATATGCTATCTAGGTTGGTCATAACTTTCCTTCCAAGGAGTAAGCGTCTTTTAATTTCATGGCTGCAATCACCATCTGCAGTCATTTTGGAGCCCTCAAAAATAAAGTCTGATACTGTTTCCACTGTTTCCCCATCTATTTCAGTGGACCTAATTCTGAAAGCTAGTGAGAGGCAGATTTGGAATAGTGAAGTTATAGTGCAGGGCTGATAAATGACAAGGAGATTAATAACAAAATAATTTTTAAATAAAATACATTGAAAGATACTGTCCTTATATGATATATAGTTATAACTTAACTCTAAGTTATAAGCTTATAGTTCTTTTAAAAGTGTATAGACATGTATACTATATAAAATAGATAACCAACAAGTAAGTCCTTGTTGGTTATCTATTTTATATAGTCCAACTATATAACCATGCAGTTATGGTTATGACATACAGTTATGACTATATGGCAGAGGGAACTATACTCAATATTTTGTAATGACCTATAAAAGAAAAGAATCTGAAAAAGAACATACATATTCATCTAAAAACCTGAATCACTGTGCTGTACACCTGAAACTGACACAGCATTATAAATCAACTATACTTCAGTGAAAAACAGTTGTATAGAAAGAATGAAGTAAATGCAGTGTTAAATTTATTCCAAAACACTGAACTTTAAAGTCATAGTTACAAAAAACTGTACTTAATTTTTAAGCTGTTATTCCTTTTTGTTTGCTGCTATGTAAGAATTGAGAAGTGGGTCTGTATTATAAATATGCATTTTTATATATTAGGTAGGCTCAACATTGTGACTAGGGAAAAATATCTGATTTATTTAGGCTTTAAGTTAAGTCAAAGTGGATCCCAGGAGATAGAAGAGGACTTATAAAACTAAAATATAGTCACTATCTTATTAGAGTTATGACTGATTGCTTAAGTTTTTGTGGAAATTTCTGTTTAAGGAGAACATTGTATGTCATTGATATAGAGAGAACTCTCACCACTCAAACCACTGATAAACAGAAAGTAGAGGCCCTGTTTGCAGCCAACTCCTGACTTATAGTAAATACTTAATAAATATCATTGATTGACTTTGACTAAGGATTGTTAGTGGAAAAAGATGAAGCCTGTATACGTGTATGATTTATTTTAATTTTTGGTGAGCATTTTGCAAGGCTGTGTACATCTCCTCTGTAGAAGTGGTGGCTGACTTTTCTGTCTAATGGGGATTGTGTGCATTTTTGAATTGAATGTGCACCCCACTTGATCCTGGGTGTGAAAGAATCTCTGGAGAGACAAGAACCATTAGAAACTCTTACATACTTAGTTATATAAATACAGGTAACTAATTGCAAATGAAAGAGTCGGCAGGAGTTAGGAAATTAGAAAACAAAAAAAAAGCAGGTATTAGTTTTCTTAGGGAAAAAACAAACACAGCAACTATGCTTTTCCATTTTTACAAAAATACCAACTAAACCAGAATAAGTTGGAAACTTATGTCCATGTAAAACCCTGCACATGAATGTTTATGGCAGCTTTATTCAAAATTGACAAAATGTGGAAGCAAACGAGATGTCCTTCAATAAGTGAAAGTGTAAACAAACTAGGGCAGAGATAAAAGAAATGAGCTATAAATCCATGACAGGGAAAAACCTCAAGTCTTTATTGCTGAGTGAAATAAGTGAAATCTGAAAAGGTTACATGCTGTATGATTCCAGCTATGTGATTTTCTGGAAAAGGTAGCACTATAGAGCAAGTAAAAGCATCAGTGATACCCAGAGGCTTAGGAAGCACAGGAGAGCAGGAGTCAACAACAGGTGAGACACAGAGGGTTTTTAGGGCATTTAAACTATTCTGTATGGTTTATAGTAGTGGATACGTGACCTGCATTTGTCACAACTCACACCACTGTACAACATGAAAAGTACACTAATTTTAACTGTGGATTTAGGTAATAATAGCGTATCAATATTGGACTTCCCTTGTGGCTCCGCTGTTAAAGAATCTGCCTACAATGCAGGAGACCTGGGTTCAATCCCTGGGTTGGGAAGATCCCCTGGAGAAGGGAAAGGCTACCCACCCCAGCATTCTGGCCTGGAGAATTCCAGAGACTGTATAGTCCATGGGATCACAAAGAGTCGGACACGACTGAGTGACTTTCACTGTTAACTTTCACTTTTCAATATTGGCTCAGTTGTAACAGATTTATCATGCTCATGCAAGATGTTAATAGAAGGGAATACTATGAGAGGTGGGCCGGAGGGAGGTCTGTAACTTTCCATTCTGTTTCCCTTTAAATCTAAAATTGTTCTAAAAAACCAAAGTCTTTTCATGTGTTCTTAAAAATGGAGAATCCCATTTTCCATTAGACACAGTGGATGTCTAATTAATGTGTAGTACATGAATGTAAGATGGGATAGTGAATTTAATGGATGAGAAAGTACCATACATTTTTTCACAAATTGGAGGGGGGGGACTTAAAAAAACAGGATTAATGAATAAAAATGAAAATGTGTAACTGTGAAAAAAATTCAATGAAAAAGATTGAGCTGGCATAAGAGGAATTTAAATTTTGATTAAAGGCTGAAGCTATTTTAAAAAGATTGATCTTCAGGGAGAAAAAAATCAGTATTGTTTCCTTTACGTCAAAGTCAACAACTACGTTTCCAGATGTTTGAATTAGGTAAAGAATCAGCCTGTAATGCAGGAGACCCCGGTTTGATTCCTGGTTCAGGAAGATCCACTGGAGAAGGGATAGGCTGCCCTCTCCAGTATTCTTGGGCTTCCCTGGTGGCTCAGCTGGTAAAGAATCAGCCTGTAATGTGGGAGATCTGAGTTCGATCCCTGGGTTGGGAAGATCCCCTGTAGAAGGGAACGTCTACTCACTCCAGTATTCTGGCCTGGAGAATTCCAGGGACTGTTCCATGGGGTCGCAAAGAGTTGGCTGCCATTGAGAGACTTTCACTTTCACTTTGATGAATCAAATTACTGCTTAGGTAGTTTGTTGTGTTCTAGAGGTTTAAGTTACAAATTTCAGAGTGTGAGGGTCCTTCTTTGAAGGTTCTTTTTATTTCCTTTGTTGTTTAATGTGGTAGGTTTCCATAACATTGATACAAAACCTTGGTTAAATGTAAATACAACTTCTTTACATAAAAAGCTTCCAGCAAAGAAGGTTGAAAGGCAATTAAAAGAAATAGATAAGTGGACGTGTGTGTGCACGCGTGCGTGCGCGCGCGCCCATGCATGCGCACGCGCGCACTCAGTTGCTTCAGTCACGTCTCATGTCTGACTCCTTGTGACCCTATGGGCTGTAGCTCACCAGGCTCCTCTGTACATGGGATTCTGCTAGCAACAATACTGGAGACGGTTGCCATGCCCTCCTCCAGCGGATCTTCCCTACCCAGGGATTGAAGTTGCATCTCCTGTGTCTCATGCACTGCAGGTGGATTCTTTACACTGAGACACTGGGGAAGGCCCAGGTATACTATTACGTGCATAATATTTAATAGCTTGGGGTATTTGGTCTGAAGAAAACATGCATGTTCTTTTGTTAAATTCTGGAAGAATTTTGGAATGAGTTTGGTTTTCAAGTTTTACTTTGCGTAGCTGTTGTTCAGTCACTAAATTGTGGACTACAGCATGCCAGGCTCCTGTGTCTTCCACTATCTCCCAAAGTTTGCTCAAGTTCATGTCATTGAGTTGGTGGTGCTATCTAACCATCTGATCCTCTGCCACCCCCTTTTCCTCCTGCCCTCAATCTTTCCCAGCACAGGGTCTTTTCCAGTGAATTGGCCCTTCGCATCAGTTCAGTTCAGTTCAGTCGCTCAGTTGTGTCCGACTCTTTGTGACCCCATGAATCGCAGCACGCCAGGCCTCCCTGTCCATCACCAACTTCCGGAGTTCACTCAGACTCGCGTCCATCGAGTCAGTGATGCCATCCAGCCATCTCATCCTCGATCGTCCCCTTCTTCTCCTGCCCCTAATCCCTCCCAGCGTCAAAGTCTTTTCCAATGAGTCAACTCTTTGCATGAGGTGGCCAAAGTACTGGAGTTTCAGCTTTAGCATCATTCCTTCCAAAGAAATCCCAGGGTTGATCTTCAGAATGGACTGGCTGGATCTCCTTGCAGTCCAAGGGACTCTCAAGAGTCTTCTCCAACACCACAGTTCAAAACCATCAATTCTTCAGCGCTCAGCCTTCTTCACAGTCCAACTCATACATCCATACATGACTACTGGAAAAACCATAGCCTTGACGCATCAGGTGGCTAAAGTATTGGAACTTCAGCTTCAGGACAAGTCCTTCCAGTGAATATTCAGGGTTAGTTTCCTTTCAGATTGACTGGTTCGATCTCCATGCAGTCCAAGGGAATCTCAAGAGTTTTCTCCAGCACCACAATTCAGAAGCATCACTTCTTCAGTGCTCAGCCTTCTTTATCATCCAACTCTCACATCCATATGTGACTACTGGAAAGAACATGGCTTTGACTCGACAGACATTTGTCAGCTTTTTCATATGCTGTCTAGGTTTGTCATTGCTTTCCTTCCAAGGAGCAGGCAACAGTATTGGAGAGGGGTGCCAGAAGAGTCACTGTCTACAGTGATTTTGGAGCCCAGGAAAGTAAAACCTGTTACTGTTTCCATTTTTTCCTCTTCTATTTGCCATCAAGTGATAGGCCTGGATTCTATGATCTTCATTTTTTTAATGTTGATTTTCAAGCCAGCTTTTTCCCTCTCTTCTTTCACCCTCATCAAGGGGCCCTTTAGATCCTTTTCACTTTCTGCCTAGAGTGGTATCATCTGCATATCTGAGGTTATTGATATTTCTATTGGTAACCTTGATTCTAGCTGGTGATTTATCTAGTCCAGCATTTCATATGATGTACTCTCCATAGAAGTTAAATAAGCAAGGTGACAATACACAGCCTTGTTGTACTTCTTTCCCAATTTTAAACCAATCGTTTGTTCTATGTCCGGTTCTAACTGTTGATTCTTGACCCACATACAGGTTTTTTAGGGGACAGGCAAGGTGATCTGATATTCTCAACTCTTTAAGAACTTTCTACAATTTGTTGTGATCCACGCAGTCAAAGGCTTTAGCATAGTCAGTGAAGCAGAAGTAGATGTTTTTCTGAAACTTCCTTGCTTTTGAAGAGGCAGAGGAACCAGAGATCAAATTGCCAGCATTCCTTGGCTCATGGAGAAAGCTTTCAATAATATTAAGTACAAATATCTGGGAAGATGTAGTGTTCTTTTTCTCATGTAAGACTTTTGTTGTAATTGAAAATAATGGTGGAGAATAGCTTTGCAGTAATTCCTCTTTGGGAGAACTTTGTTTTTCCAGTATTATATCTTCTTGACAGTGGTCTATAGGGATGTGAGTGGTGAAAGGTTGTCATGTATTGACAGCCATCGTTCTTAGGATTTGTCGTGAAAGGAGGTATAACTTCTGTAGGCTATTTTGGAAAACAAGCTGCCGTAGGAGCAAAGGGGGCTGCTTACCCTCAGCCCTGAGGAGTCAGGGAAGGTGTCTTACTGGGAAGTGACAGCTGAACAGGACCAGAAGGACAGGTGGCATCTAGCTACACGAGGAGGTGCCAAGAGAGGAGGGGTGTGCAAGTGAAGACACAGTCTGTGCAGAAGTTTAGAGTCAAGTCTGAAGAGAGTTTGAAGAACTGGGAGATGTTCTTTGTGGCTGGAATATATACCGTTAAGTGAGAGGGTGATGAGGAAATAATGAGGCTAATGAAGAAACAGGATTAGATGAGAGACCTGCAAGCCATGTTATGTAATTAACCTTTGAGGCCATTCATTTTTATTTTTGAAGTTTTGAGCATTTTGTGATTAAGAAATAAAAATGAGATATTGATGATTGATTTTTTTTAAAGGCTTTAAATGCTTTTTTCACACATCTTGTTTGCTATAAATTGTCTCATTGCTTAAAATGGCTTGAAATACAATAAATTACCTGTTAGATTTGTAGTAATCCAAATGGAACTTCACTTTAGCTTGATTAAAATGTTTTGTGAAGTGAAACATTGAGATATATAGACAGGATCTGTGGGAAGGAAGACTTTCTTTAAGGCCAAAGGGGAAAAAAAAAAAACTGAAGGATTTTACTAATATGGAAAATACATCAAGTATCCTTTTTATGTCATCCATGACTTTCATGCCAGAATATAGTAGATAGAAGGAAGGATTAAAAGAAAAAAGAAGAAAGGCATATTTAAACTCTAGAAGAATGTCATTTCTAAAGAAAAAATTGGGAAATCAGAAAGTAATGTTGGTTGAGTATTCCTGCAGAATCAATTATGCCCTAAATTATTGAATAGTTCAACAGATCTTTGATCTGATTAGTTGAAATAAAATAATTTAAGATTTTGGAAGTTGTAGAAAAATAATAGCTGGGATATCCTTCAAAACTAGTTGAATAAGGACTGCACAACAGACTGACACTTGAACACTTTTTCTCATGTATGGTTCTCCTTTTACTGTTCTGTTGAAAGAGTTGTTCTACAGTCTCATTACACGAAGCCTTTTTTCCCCCCCTCTCTTTCAGGTGCTAATTTACTCAAATAAATTTAAATAGCTTTAAGTTATAACAGCCAACTTCCTATTGTTTCTTGGTCCAAGATGTTTTCAAATTTCATTACTTTTTCCCCCACTTTTAGTCTACAGTGTTGACTGGTGCTATCATTCCTGTAGAGGTGGTAGCATTGTTAGCCATTTTAAAAAAGAATTCTTTGATTCTGCTCCTCATTCATTCTCATCCTAGAGATTTGAAGCTTGTTTCTGAAAAGAGGGGAAATAAAGAATCTCAGGGATGGGGGAGCCTGGTGGGCTGCCGTTTATGGGGTCTCACAGAGTCGGACATGACTGAAACAACTTAGCAGCAGCAGTAGCAGCAAAGCTACTTATATGTCTTATAATCTCCTATACTCGAGGCTCCATTTCATAAATGTGAGTTGTCTTGGTAAAAAGAGTATTTTTAATTATTTTCTCTATTAAAAATAGAATCTTTGAGTGAAGAAGTTAGGTTTATTAATTCTTTAAGAGTAATAGAAACCCTTGTGCAGATGTTGGGGAGTTACAAAATATAATCTTGATTTAGAAAGTAACACATGCCAGTTTGTATTTTCAAAAGATTAATAATACATACCATGGTAAATCAGTTAAGGACTTACGTTAAAGCTGATGTTGAAGGACTGATGTTGAAGCTGAAACTCCAATACTTTGGCCACCTGATACAAAGAACTGACTCATTTGAAAAGACCTTGATGCTGGGAAAGATTGAGGGCGGGAGCGGAAAGGGACGACAGAGGATGAGATGGCTGGATGGCATCACCAACTCAATGGACATGAGTTTGGGTGAACTCCAGGAGTTGGTGATGGACTGGGAGGCCTGGTGTGCTGCAGTCCATGGGGTCGCAAAGAGTTGGACACGACTGAGCTACTGAACTGAACTGAAATCAATTAAATCATCAGGTGGAGGATCATAATCAATATTTACAAAATCTGCTTACTGAAGTAAGTATCATCTTAACATCTACTATTTTAAATGATCTAAAATCAACTTGGAAAAGGCTGTTTTGGAGAAGGTCTGAAGCCATTTTAGTTTCTTTTTTGCTTCCTTCTCACAGCTGTTAGGTCTTCATTCGTACCTGGGAACAGTTTGCTCATTGTCCACCCTTGCACCTAGCTCCTTTGCCCTAAGGGCATGCTTAAAAGTATTTGGGTTACAAGGTGTTTCTCTGTAAATAAAGTACATGTTGTGCTGTCAACAGAGTTGGCCATTAAGCAGATTTGATACAGTCTCCCCATGAGAGTGTTTTTGCTTAACAAATACCTGGCCCTTCATACTCTGCCAGGTAGCATTTCAAGCAGACAGTGTTACTTAGTTTTATAAAGTAGAGGGTGTTATTATCCACACTGTGCAGATAAGGAAACTAAGACACAGAGAATTAAGTGGGGAAATTGGGACTGGAGCCCAGATTGTTGAAATGTATAATCTTTGTGTTGTTTTGCCTAAGACAAGGATCAGTACCAAAGAGAGGTATGCTAATGGTCTGTAGTGTTGAAAACATTTTTCATGAATAAGCTTGTGTTGAATAGATAAATAAATCTTGACATGATTACCTTATTACCCTATGCTTCTTGTGTATTATAGGATGAGGCTATCTCTGTGAAGTACTCAGGCTTTGATGCTTAATAGAACTGGGTTTAAATCCTCAATATCACTTAGTTATAATTCTTATAATTACTTACAATTCTAGGTAAATGTCTTCAAAGATAAAATGGAGCTAATAATACTTCCCGAGTTAGTTATAGTATTAAATGAGGTAATGATGTGACATGCCATGTTTATGAAAGGCATTCACTAATCCTGTGTCTTATTAAATGCTTCATTAGAATGATAGAACTAGTAGCTCTGCAGTGGAGGAGATCAACCTAAAAATAGAATGACGATATTATCATATCCCAGGTGGCTCAGAGGTTAAAGCGTCTGCCTCCAATGCGGGAGACCTGGGTTCGATCCCTGGGTCAGGAAGATCCCCTGGAGAAGGAAATGGCAATCCACTCCAGTATTCTTGCCTGGAGAATCCCATGGATGGAGAAGCCTAGTAGGTTACAGTCCACGGGGTCGCAAAGAGTCGGACACGACTGAGCGACTTCACCTTCCTTTCATGGACTAAGGACAGAGAGGGAAATATCCTCAGGCACGTATCAAGATACCTAACCTAACTTGCAGGTACGAGGAATATGATGTCAGGGAAGTCTTTTTGAAGCAAATTAGGCTTAACTCTTGCCTGGAAACTCCCATGGACGGAGGAGCCTGGTAGGCTGCAGTCCATGGGGTCGCTGAGTCAGACACGACTGAGCAACTTCCCTTTCACTTTTCGCTTTCATGCATTGGAGAAGGAAATGGCAACCCACTCCAGTGTTCTTGCCTGGAGAATCCCAGGGATGGTGGAGCCCAATGGGCTGCCGTCTGTGGGGTCGCACAGAGTCGGACACAACTGAAGCGACTTAGCAGCAGCAGCAGCAGCAGCAGCAGGCTTAACTACTAATAAAGAAAATGTCATTCCTAATTATTGAGTTAATAATTATTATATCATTATTAGGAATGACTAAGATAATAGCAGTATGTTGTGTTAACTTTTTGTTTTTAGAAAGGTAGATTATGTGAATGAGCAATGTTGACATTTGTTTAGCAGTAGCGTTTTTGTTGTGTTTTTTATTTTTGTCATGTGTTTAATTTTTCCCACCACATTTTGGGTGCATCTTTTACCCATGTTTGTGCTGTAGCTACAGTGTGTCATTCCATGGGGAAAAGACTTTTCCACTTTCTAAACAGCAGGAAGCTGTCCATTTCCAATGGTGCTGACTCATGCAGTAACAGGAAGACAAATAATGCCTGAAGATGGGAGGGGAAGGGATAAGAACCCCTTTCCCTCAAAGCAGGGCAAGTTTAAGCCAGAACTAAAAAGCAGTGTATACAATAGATAAGTAACCACAGGTCAGAAGTTTTTGTCCTTATTTGTGGCATTTTTATCTGTGTTTCATTCTTGTTCCATTGGCTTGCCCATGAAAAAACAATTGTCAGTGGTTACTACCTTTTAAATTTATAGTTGCTTTGTCCAATTAAAAGGTGAACAGAGAATATCATCTATACACATAAAATATTAACTTCAACATCTAGGTGGTGTATGTGGGAAAACAGATAACTACAACTTACCTGTGGTCATTGGCACCAGGAAATTCTTATTGGTTGAATGAAACAGAATTGTTGAATGGATTTTATGTATACCAGAGAGAACTGTCTAGTTAAATGTATGAATTTTTATGTTTGTCATTAGTTTATGTTGACTAAATGCTGCTTTTTAATTTTTGAGGTTTAGAAAACACATGGGCTTTTATAAAGAGAAATCTAGAGGACTTGACAAGATGGGTGAGGAGAGCTGATGTCTGAAAAAGAGCATTTGTGAGAAGTTAGTTCTCTGAGGGCCCTGGAGGAACACATCTATGAAGGGGCAGGTAGGTTTGCCAGTGGCTAAAACCAGCTGCCATCACTAATCCTGATAGAATCATCTCTATTTGAGTACCTGTCAAGTCCAGAATTCCTTCTGTTTTTCTTGTCTAGTTTTTAAAATTGAATGCATATTGTGTTTTATAAATTTAGCCACAAGACAGCTTTTACAGGGAAGTGTGGCTTCGTTACACGTAAAATGAGTACATTTTATAGTAAATCTGATAGGACCGCAGGTCTTTCCTGTTTTGGAAGCCAGTTTTATAATGTAGGGGTCTAACAAAAATTATTAGAATAGTTTTTACATATAGTTTTTGGAACTAATCGTAAAAGTTCATAGAATCACTACATTTATCTATATAGGAGAAAAAACTTACACAAAAGGACTTTTAAACCATGATTTATTTGAGTACAAATGGAGGAAAGTTATGACCAACCTAGACAGCATATTCAAAAGCAGAGACATTACTTTGCCGACTAAGGTCCGTCTAGTCAAGATTTAAACATCCTTACTTAGCATCTGATAGTGGATGCCTCTCTATGCCTTGTGATAGAGAAATAAACAGAGATGCACATTTGTCACAACTAACAAACTTTTTACTTTTAAAGTGCACGTTTTTGTATAGGTGCATGTGCACCTGTATGAATGATCTGAGCCCTTCACAGGTGTTAAAACGCTTCTTATTCTGCAGTATCTATTAGGCACTTAAAAAGTTACAGAGTTAAATAATAAAAGTACTATAAATTCAGCACCTTGTCTTTTCATTTTGACCTTTCATTTTGAAAATTGCTGTCTTTGCACAGTATTCTTTAGAGAATTTGATTGCAAAGTCTAGTGTTCCCTGAAGCACATGAAGTATATTTTCCTTCCTGTCTCACATATTATGTGCCCTTAACTGCATTTGCAGCACATTTAATGAAATCCTCAGCAGCTAACTCTCTGCTATGGAGATTACCATGGTAAAATAAAAAAAAAATAGGAAATTTTTTGACAGGTTTTTGGAGAAACCTATGACCAAGTATACTATAGAGGCTGACTAAGTAAAGACCCGCCTTCTACTGACATCACATTCCTGGAGTGCTGCCATATTTAGACACTTATCTTACGGATACTTGTATGTTATCGCCCACGATGTTCACATTTAAGTGCTTCATTATGACAGTGGTGTACTTTCTGTGTTTCCCAGCTGTAAAGCAAAGTGGATTAGCACCACAGCATGCCTGCCTTCCCAACAATCCAACCTAATGAGTGCTTGTTAATACCAGGAGGTTTGCTGGGTTCTGGAAAGATAGCAGCTAAAAAAAGAAAAACGAAAGCTTTTAAAAAAAAAAAAGACAGTAAAAATGAATATATACAAAATTCCCTGTTTGCATGGAACTTGAACTTTTTCTTTTGATTAGGTTATTGATTCTGTGGGTTGTCCATTGAATGATTATTGAACAGGCTTTCTGTTTAATGCCACTTTTGTGTTTATTAGAAGGGAAAGTGAATTTTTATCCCTATCTTCATGGATGGGAATAACAATTTAATACTGTTTATTTGAATTATTGAATATAACTTAGAAATAGATTTAAAAAGATAGTTTGGTGCCATACTGGGCAAAAGCCTTGAGTAACAAACTAAGACAACTACTTCATTTACTGGAGAATGTGGAGCTAGTGAAGATTGAAAGCAGAGAGTGACGTGATTGCTGTAGGGCTTCTGGAAGATTTTTCTGCCATCAGGGTATAGGGTAAATTGTAAGTAGGGACTGGTCAAGTTTATGTCTGGAAAGATTTATTATAGCATGTTGCAGGCAGTGGATAGATTAAGGTGGATGGGCTAGTTAGAAGGGTTTCACCATATTTTAGGTGAAAGTCAAAAGTGCCCAAAGCAATGCACTGGCACTGAGATGGATATTTGAGACAAATAGAAATATCAACTAAATATTAGACCTTAGTAACTGACTGAAGGCATGAGGTGACCGACCTGAATGGTCTTGGATGACTCTAAGTTTCTGACTTGTCAGCAGATAGAGCAGTGGGCATGTGGAAAAACAGGAATGTGAGGTGTAGGAGAACTTTTAAGCAAAGTAGAAATGCCATAACCAGAATACCCAGGGGTGAGGTGGGGGTGGGAAGTGAGGAATTAGCAGGCTGAGGCAGTCTTTATTTTTAAGGCATTCATAGGGGGAAGAGGAGATATTGTGTTGAGAAGGAACAGGATTAGAGGAAAGGTTCTTTCTTTCCTCCCCTTCCTCTTCCCGTGGGGAGACTTGAGAATTTTTGTAGCAAGCAGAAAGGAGTCAGTTCATCAGGAGACTCTGAAATGTTTAAAGAACTATTCTGCTTAATTGATTAAAAAAAAAAATTAGAGTGAGCAGTGAGGCACTTTCAAGAAAATGAGTGGAAGAGTCACCTTGACAAAGAGGAAATATGCTCAAAACTCAGAAAAAGGAGGGGAGAGGGAATTGAGGAAGCAGAGGGATTTTGAGGTGGAGTGGATTGTGGCTAATGGTGGCTATGGAGTGTTACAGCATATAGACTCCATCTTCTAGGCAGAGTTTTTGGAGGCAGGCTATAGCATTGTGACAATGTAACACTAAAAATGAAAAATGCTAATTTGGTGGTAGTAGACATAATAAATTAATTTGGTGGCTGCCCTTCTATAATTTTTATAACAGTTTGCTCCTGAACAAATAATGTTTATGAACTTTGGGAAGCTACTATTTAGCAGGAAGTCCCATAAGCTGACTCAGTTAAAAGAAACAAGTGCCAAGATTGGGTTCATGAACATGACATAGAAATCAAATCATGATATTGCCCTTGGCTTTTGTCCCATAGCTGTTTAAGGAAGATGTCTTAAATATACACACACACACACACACCTTGGACTTTTGGTTCATAGATATGTTACTGGTATGTGTGATGTTACACATTAGTATAAATGATAATCTATTAGGATACTGTGGGATTTGAATCTTCCTTAGGTTTTTCCAGGAACGGAGGGGAGATAAGGTTGCAGTTTTATTATTTTTAGCTCATGAGCAGCCCGGTGACTGTAGTGTTACTCTGTGTTTTGCTGAGTCTATCTCACAGCACTCTGTAGTGCTGCTGGCGTATCTAGGGCACTGCTGTGGATGAAGATGGTTTAATGTGTTTGAGTGGATGGCAGCCTTGTGGTCCCACAGCAAGGTGGAGTCAGTAAAAATGAGAGGGCAGCGCTCTCCCCTCACAGCTGCTGAAGGCTCACTAGTCAGTATGTACCACCTGAAGGATACAGTCACTCAAATGTGACAGTCTTGCCTTATTTTCTAAGATTTCTTTCACTGATAATTCACTGTGCAGATCTTTTTGCAGACAAGGGGTACTCTTTCTCATTTGCTTTAGTTAAATCTAGACTAACTGATGAGAATTTATAGATTTTTTTTCCTCCTCCATATTGATTTAATCCAGAACATTTAGTGTAGCCCTGAAAAGAGGAAATTATTAAACTGGAAGTGTTAAAAAAAAACTCAAATATTTTTGTGTGGCTTGGGTTTCTCCTACACTAACTGTGGTTTTTTCATGCATCTTGTGTGAGATGTATTCAGTTTACAGTGCTTTAGTTCTTCTCCACTAGCTTCTAAATGAAATTAAAGGCATTTTATCTCCCATTCCATCTTATCACTCTTTGTGTTAAAAAAATAATTTTTCTTTCTGAGACCGAATCATTCTGCTGTTAGGAGGAGCCACAGTTACTTGCTTTTCCAGAGCATGCCCCGGTTTTTCCGGTATCCCTGCTTCTGTGCCCTTGTTCATCTTGACTGTCTGTGACTGTCTAAGATATCTATGAACCAAAAGTCCAAGGTGTGTGTGTGTATTTAAGACATCTCACTGTCCACTTCCACTCCAATTCTCAAGTAGCTTTTTTGAAGAAAAAAAAATTTGTATTTGTTGGTTCAATTAACTGCTTAAATAGAAATGGGAGTAAGACTCTAATGATTAATTGGAATTTGATTTTAGATGTCATGTGGATTTAACTGTTAATTAACTGAAGCCCTAGTATTCAAGGGCTTCTGGTGGCTCAGACAGTCAAGATTCTGCCTTCAATGTGGGAGACCTGGCTTCAGTCTCTGGGTGGGGAGATCCCCTGGAGAAGGGAATGGCTACCCACTCCAGTATTCTTGAGGCAGTTCAGTATTATTCCTTTGCTTAAAGTCTTTTCATGGTTTCCCTTTACTTAAAGGATAAAGTCCAAGCTCTTTCTATTTCTGTGTTCCTATTTGCTTCTCCCTCCGAACACTGTTGCTTCAGAGTCTTTGAATGTGGGCTTTCATCTGCCTGGAGCACACTTCCCTCCACTTCTTTGCCAGATTGCTAGATTAGATGTCCCCTCCTTTAGAAACCAAATCCCCTTACACCTTCGTCTTCCAGTCTAAGCGTAGCATGGGCTTCAAGTACTTCCATTATTAAGCCTTGTACTTAGGACCCTCAAAGCAGGTGCCACAGCATAGTTTCTGCACTGTGCTTGTCTGATTACTTGTCTTTCCCACTAGATTACGAGCACCTGAAATACAGGGGTGTTGTAATCCCAGGTGTGTAGCACAAGTCCTAGCAGTTCCTAGGTCCTAAATACATGTGGATTGAATATTCGCATTTATGAGTAATTCATACATATTATATATTACATTGACTTAAGAAAACCTTTTCGTTTAACAGAGGTGGAATTTTATTCAGCTGTTCAGTGTGCCATTAATTTTATTCTTTATCTAATGTATATGCTGTGCAGTACATGAATTACCTGGCTTCCCTGATGGCTCAGTGGTAAAAAAAAATCCTCCTGCCAATGCAGGAGCCTTGGGTTCAACCCTTCGATTGGGAAGATCCCCTGGAGACGGAAATGGCACCTCTCTCCAGTGTCCTTGCCTGGGATATCCCATGGACAGAGAAGCCTGGCAGGCTGCAGTATGGAGTCACAGAGTTGGACACGACTTAGGACTAAACATGAACACCAGCAACATGAATTATCCATTAATATTTCTTTTTCTATAAGGCATCTGAACTCTATTTTCTAGAACCCTTGTACTCAGTATCTGGGTGTGGAAATCTACATGCATACATATTATTTCATTCCTAGGTAACCAGTGAAGCCCCAGGGCAGAAGCAGATTGGTAAGAAGGTGTTTATCAGACTTCACGTGGTAGTCTGATCAGTAGCCTGGAAAGGCAGCCAGGGGTGGTGATGTGGTACATGGTGTCTCCTGTCCTTACAGCATTTGACTTATCTGAAGGGAAGGGTTAGTTGGTCAGATTCTATAGATGAAAAAAAGACGTCAGTAACCAACAGTTATTGAATATTTGCTATGTCTTTTTTCCTTTCGGAATATCTGTTCTCTTATTTTTCTTCTTTGAATGTGTTTGTGTTTGATACAAATTACCCCTAATTTTATTCTTTCATTTGGTTGAACTCAAGTTCAATTGGAAGACTTCATTGTGGACCTACTTATTTCTCATCATATTATCTTTGAGTTTGTTTTTGTAAAACCATTTTCTTTGTTTTATTGCCAACCTTGACTTTTTGTTGTTATTAGGTATTTCTTAGTTATAAGAAATTAATTTTGTCCTTAAGCTGTGGTTTACCTTGACTGAGTTAATAACACATGATTTTAAATGAGAGACATGAGGTAGTGACTCAATTTATAATAGTGAAGCTAATTTTTAAAATATATTAGTAACTATCACTGGAGAAGGCGATGGCATCCCACTCCAGTACTCTTGCCTGGAAAATCCCATGAATGGAGGAGCCTCGTAGGCTGCGGTCCATGGGGTCGTGAGAGTCGGACACGACTGAGCGACTTCCCTTTCACTTTTTACTTTCATGCATTGGAGAAGGAAATGGCAACCCACTCCAGTGTTCTTGCCTGGAGAATCCCAGGGGCGGGGGAGCCTGGTGGACTGCCGTCTATGGGGTCACACAGAGTCGGACACGACTGAAGTGACTTAGCAGCAGCAGCAGTAACTATCACATAGCCAGGGCTGTATCTGAATTTAATAATTTTATTGAAAAAGTATATTTACCTTATATTTGCTTTAAAAATACATTTGCTATTGCATGTAAACCATGAAAGTGTAGGGATGTATGTATGTAACTATTATTTTCTTCCTTTTAGTTACTAATGATTTTATGTATTTTGACAGTTTAAGGAAAGAAATAAGAGTTTGGGGATTTATGAAAGAAAATACAAGATTTTGCTGCAAAGTAAGGTAAATGAAGGGAGGGAATAAGCTTTAAAAACAGTGTGGAATTATCAGTTTTTATCTGAGGCACTTGGTAAGAAAAGTAGACTTGTTGAAGTATAAAATTATTCTGCTTTCACTTTGTATATATGAGGGTAATCCATTCACAGGCAGAGCTGACATGTAAATTCCACGTTTCCTCCTGTATGCTGTCACAAACACATTTGTAAAAATACAGGTTTTTTTCCTCCTAGGTAGAACATGCAAATTGTGTCACCGTAGGGATACTTATCTATGTCACGTCCCTTGATTTATTCACCTGTATTACATAATTAAGTCTGTCTCTATCTTACAAGCAGTTGACCGATGAAGTTTGTCAGATAGTTGAGTTGTATTCTTTTGGAATCTTGTTAAATAGGTTATGTTTGGTTGGAGGCAGTGTTTGTGTAACTGTTGTTAATCTGCTGTGATTGTAGCCTCTTCTTACTTTTCATTCAGCTTCTCCCTCAAAATGTTGATAAAAACAGAGAGCATGAGTGAGCAAAAACTCACTGTTTATATTTATTCATGTTTCCAAGTGATTCATGTTCGGTTATCCATTCTCTGAATCACTACCATTCATTAAAAAAAAAGGGAGGGGAGAAACAACAAGGTCCTACTGTATAGTACAGGGAACTATTGATATATTCAACATCCTGTAATAAGCCGTAATGGAAAAGAATATAAAAATAATGTGTGTCTGTATCTATATGTGTGTGTGTGTAAATAACCACTTTGCTGTGTAGCAGAAATTAACACATAAATCAACTCCACTTCAATAAAATAAAAAAAAGGTTCAGTCTTCTTTTTGCTTGAGTTCTGTGTTTGCTTGAGAACATCCTCAGGGGTTCAGACCAAATTAGAACAACTCAAGATGAAATCTTGAAGAAAGCAGACACTAAAGCATTACTGCATAGGAGTTGAGAGATGCAGACTACAGGAAAGCAAAGTTCAGCGGAAGGCTTATGGAAAACAGAAGTAATGTGAATTTTATATTCTTCTCTTGAATTATCTTTCTCTTTATCCTCTGGATCAGCAGTGAAGGCTGCCTCCTAGTTCATAGAGAATTAAGTAGCCTATGAAGAAATATAAATAGTTTGCATTAGTTTCTGACATATAGGATTCATAAGTTTCATATAAAATCTGACTTTTTATATCTTCCTTTTTTTAGTAAGGGCATTATTGCCAGAACCCCACCTTGCCTCCTTCATTTCCTCTTCCCTCCATGTACACATTCAATTACTTTGTCCACCGCTTCCTATAGGTATTTGAGTTGGTTATTCTTTCTTGGGTGATTAAATGGGGCATTTGTTTAATGATTATTTGAATGTGACAAAACCATTGTGAGAAATTGAGAGTTATTGGCCTGCTAGTCTGTGGAGCTGGGCATTTAGAATCTAGATTAACTCTGAGACTGAGGCACAAAGGTTAGCACAATAATTGGATTTTATGTGCATTTGTACATTGTGCATTTTTCTACGTGTTAAATAGTAATTGCTTACTGATTTTGAAAAAGTTCAGTCAGTTCAGTTCAGTTCAGTCACTCAGTCGTGTCCAACTCTTTGCGACCCCATGAATTGCAGCACTCTAGGCCTCCCTGTTCATCACCATCTCTCGGAGTTCACTCAGACTCACGTCCATCGAGTCCGTGATGCCATCCAGCCATCTCATCCTCGGTCGTCCCCTTCTCCTCCTGCCCCCAATCCCTCCCAGCATCAGAGTCTTTTCCAATGAGTCAACTCTTCGCATGAGGTGGCCAAAGTACTCAAGACTCACGTCCATCGAGTCCATGATGCCATCCAGCCATCTCATCCTCGGTCGTCCCCTTCTCCTCCTGCCCCCAATCCCTCCCAGCATCAGAGTCTTTTCCAATGAGTCAACTCTTCGCATGAGGTGGCCAAAGTACTCATGAATAAAGTTCAAGAGGAAATTTTTTCTTCCTTTCATAGTCCTCAGAAGTCATTTCAGTTTTTGTTCTAAATATTAAAGAAAAAGTCCGTTGACATTAAAAATGCCAAAATTCAAATAGTGAATTGTAATAGCTTCTTATTTATTAATCAAGTATTGGATCATTTATAAAAAAGAGAGATGAATAGAAATGGTACTTCCCTTACAGGAACTTCTTATGGACAAAAAGAAATGAAGAGATTTATGCTCTATTTGATTTATTTAATGTAAATGAAATACTTTAAATGAAGATATATAACATTTCTGCATATTTGCCTGTTTTGAAGCCTGCACTTATGGGCAGAATTGCTAATTAGTAAGAGAATCGGTTCTAAATAGGAAAAGGAGTACATCAAGGCTGTATATTGTCATCCTGGTTGTTTAACTTATATGCGGAGTACATCATGAGAAATGCCAGGCTGGATAAAGCACAAGCTGGAATCAAGATTGCTGGGAGAAATATCAATAACCTCAACTAGACAGCATATTAAAAAGCAGAGACATTACTTTGCCGACTAAGGTCCGTCTAGTCAAGGCTATGGTTTTTCCTGTGGTCATGTATGGATGTGAGAGTTGGACTGTGAAGAAGGCTGAGCGCCGAAGACTTGATGCTTTTGAACTGTGGTGTTGGCGAAGACTCTTGGGAGTCCCTTGAACGAACTGCAAGGAGATCCAACCAGTCCATTCTGAAGGAGATAGTCCTGGGTG
This sequence comes from Cephalophus harveyi, assembly GCA_006410635.1. Classification (NCBI taxonomy): domain Eukaryota; kingdom Metazoa; phylum Chordata; class Mammalia; order Artiodactyla; family Bovidae; genus Cephalophus; species Cephalophus harveyi. The sequence continues at coordinate 47,663 of SJYT01002803.1, forward strand.
TTCATTGGAAGGACTGAGTTGAAGCTGAAACTCCAGTACTTTGGCCCCCTGATGTGAAGAGTAGACTCATTGCAAAAGACCCTGATGCTGGGAAAGATTGAAGGCAGGAGGAGAAGGGGACGGCAGAGGATGAGATGGTTAGATGGCATCACCACCTCAATGGACATGAGTTTGGGTAAACTCCTGGAGTTGGTGACGGACAGGGAGGCCTGGCATGCTGCGGTCCATGGGGTTGCAGAGAGTCAGATACAACTGAGTGACTGAACTGAACTGAAGAGAATCGGTACATTAAGATAATTGTGCAGAAAGATAGCATTGGATGGGGACTCTACCCAGCAATTCTGTTGTGCCATATCAGTTAAAGTCCTCTTTTCTTTATTTTCTGTGTCAGCCCAACTGACCTCACTTAATAATTGGGTCAGGTGAGAAGAGTGATCAAAGATCGTTGGCATAGCATATCTAAATTTCTGCTCCACTTTTTGAAAACCCTTGAATGGTACCTTAATGGACATGCTAAATAGTAAAGCTAATGTGGGTTAGATGATGATGTGGTTAAATGGATTTTTCCCTGTTTGAACAAAGGAATTGATATTTTAATTAATCGATCAGTGTCAGTCTGGAGAAGTACTTCTTGTGGTGAGCAAGGGACTCTGACCTTTGTGTATGTGTGTATGTGGGGGTGGGGTCAGGGGGTGTTGGCATTTTGTAATTAATTGTGGGAAAAGCAAACAACAATAATACCAGCAAAAACCAAAGTAAAAATACGAAACCATTATTTTAGAAAGCTCCCCTCCTTGACGGTATGGAACACATTATCATATATGTGTGTGTGTGTGTATATACTTGATACCTATCATACCTGTATAAAGGAGATATTAAAAAAGCATGTATTTTTTGATTTAATCACTGAATGAGAGTTAACATGTATTTTGGAAATAAAAGGACAAGAATGGCACTGATGCCTAGACCTTGCTCTTCAGTTCAGTTCAGTCACTCAGTCGTGTCCGACTCTTTGCGACCCCATGAATCGCAGCATGCCAGGCCTCCCTATTCATCACCATCTCCCGGAGTTCACTCAGACTCACGTCCATCGAATCCGTGATGCCATCCAGCCATCTCATCCTCCGTCGTCCCCTTCTCCTCCTGCCCCCAATCCCTCCCAGCATCAGAGTCTTTTCCAATGAGTCAACTCTT
>SJYT01002803.1:49171-97909 GCA_006410635.1 Cephalophus harveyi
GGCGCTCAGCCTTCTTCACAGTCCAACTCTCACATCCATACATGACCACAGGAAAAACCATAGCCTTGACTAGACGGACCTTAGTCGGCAAAGTAGTGTCTCTGCTGTTGAAAATGCTATCTAGGACCTTGCTCTTAAAATTCTGATATAATTGATCTGGGATGGAGTCCAAGTATTAGCATTTTGTATAAGCTCCTCAGATAATTTGAATGTTCAGTCAAGGTGAAGGGGCACTAAATTAAGTCATTTATAAGTCCAAGAGTTTTTGAGGTGGACCAAAGATTGCCTATTCCCACATGTTTTGCAATAGCTATTGCTTAGTGATATATACTTGTTCCTGGATTTTTCTTGATATGAGAGCTGAATAAAATGAAAATATTCCTAAGAATATCCGATGTAAGTCTCCAGCTGAAAATGTATTTTCATAGGTACGAACATACACCCCAGTGCCTGTGTGGCCCTTTGTAAGTACATCGACTTCGTGTGTGCTGTGATTATAGTGGTGTGTTCTCAGCCTGAGTTTCTCCGGTTTCTTGTTTTCCAGCACCACCTCCTCCCCTCAGGGTCCTCTGAGCCCACAGTGCCTAAGGGAGCATACCAGGGCCAGTGGGTCAACCCTGAACATAAAGGTCAATGCAAATTTTCTTCTCATCTGGCCCACTAGCTATGGGAGTAAGGTGGTCATGTGGATAGTTATAGCTAACATCAGCCTGATTTGCATTTTTCAAATTACTCCTAGAAGGCATTATGTATAGTTGAAAGTTATGGAGCATGCTGTGGTCTTGGAAAATTAAAACCACGAGAGTCAGGAGACCTGCATCATAGTCTCAAAGGCTTCAGACCCCCTTAACATTGTGACTTTTAGCAACTTATTTACCCGCCTTTGCCCCATTTCTGTAAGAGGAGGAGTTCCAATAAGGCAGTCACTAAAGTTCCTTCTAGCCTTTAAAATGCAGCATGCTACTTTTATTATTAGCTTAAGAAAACATAAGCATTCATGTGTAGCTAAGCACTGTTTTCTCATCATTCACAAAAAAAGATTCAGCTAAAATGTTCCCCTCTGGTGAATGATGTTGGTAATGGGGCAGGTTATGCGTGTCTGTGTGGGCCATGGTAATGGGAAACCTCTGTCCCTTCTCAATTTTCCTATGAACCTAAAACTGCTCTAAAAAAAGAAAATCTTAAAACCAAGAACAAAATAAAAATTAATGACTTCAACAATTTATACAATATCATGAGTGCATGCATGCCAAGTTGCTTCAATCGTGTCTGACTCTTTGTGACCCTGTGGACTGTAACCTGTCAGGCTCCTCTGTCCAGGGAATTCTCCAGGCAAGAATACTGGAGTGGGTTGCCATGCCCTCCTCCAGGGGATTGTCTCAAACCAGGGATTGAAATTCTGTCTCTTAGATCTTCTGCATTGGCAGGCAGTTTCTTTAATGGCACCACCTAGAAAGCCCATATTGGAGAAGGAAATGGCAACCCACTCCAGTGTTCTTGCCTGGAGAATCCCAGGGACGGGGGAGCCTGGTGGGCTGCCGTCTGTGGGGTCGCACAGAGTCAGACATGACTGAAGCGACTTAGTAGTAGTAGTAGAAAGCCCATATATATACCCTTAACATGATATTAAGGAAATCTTAATATGATATTATGGAAATGGCAACCCACTCCAATATTCTTACCTGAAGAATCCCATGGACAGAGGAGCCTGGCAGACTATAGTCCATGGGGTCACTAGAGTTGGACATGACTTAGGGACTAAACCACCACCACCATACCCTTAATATGGGGACATTTTAATTGGAATGTGTCTTAGTCTTATGAATTAAGACTACATCAGTCTAATAGCACAGGGAACTCTATTTAACGCACTGTGATGACCTGAATGGGAAGGAAGCCCCAAAGGGAAGGGTATATATATATATATATATACACACACAATTGATTCATTTTGCTGTACAGTAGAAATTAACAGAACATTGTACAGCTAGTAGACCCCAGTAAAAGATACTTTAAAAATTAACAAGCAACCACAAAAGACTATACCAGTCTAGAAATTTTTATGATCTGTGAGAATGAAGGCCATGGGTATACTCATATTATTGACTTCACTTAAAGTACTTCTATAAAATATAGATAATATTGCCTTTGATTGCCTATTTGTAAAGTGAGTATTAGTTAAATGGGGGGTGATCGGTATATTCTTTTTTGGACTAAAGGACAAAGATAGTATAAAAATTGTTATGTTAAAAAATGTCTTTATATTTTACCCTGGCTCATGGTCAATATTCAATTCACTTAATAATTGTTAGAAAAATCTTTCAAAATCTTTTCTGTTGTTGTTGCTATGTAGCAAGGTTAATAATCTCCCTGAATATTTTGTTTAATCCTATAGAAATATATAAGTAGCTAGAGTACATTAAGTAATTCTGGGGAGAATAAACATTAATGCTTGATTCTTTCTTTTGATAGCTTTTTTTGCAAGGGTCAGCAACACATATAAAGCTTAAGTGTTTTTAAAATATGATCTTTAGAAGAATCTATGAGAAAATCTGTGATGATTCTATAAGTAATTTGGGAATTTGCAGACCTCATAGTTAACTGACTATTTCTGAACCAATATGTAAATCCCTGGCCAGTACTTTGCAATGAGATCATTGACACTTTTGTAGCAAATAAAATTCTGATTTTTTAGTTAGAATTTATAAAAGGATGAAGCATGCTTTTTTTCAGAATGTGGTACTGAAAGTAATTACCTTATGAAGTTTGCAAATGCTTTGGAAGAAATGCAGTTGCTTGAGACATGCCTTTAAAAAGTCTGAAACAGTTATAAAAATTGTGCAGTGATAATGTTATATGAAGATAGAGTAGCTTGATAAATATTTTTGCCTCTTTTTATGGAATTCTTTATCTATATCCTATCAATATTCTAAGTCAATATGCTTTCAATATGACTGAAAACTGACTTTAAGATTCTTAGTCATTCTTGAAGGAGTTTTTCCCAATATGCTGTAAGGAAACCCTGACTCTGACACTTGTACCTGTTCTGATCTTGGTGAAATAACAAGGCTGCCAGATCTCAAGCTTCCTTACTTCTAAATTGGAGATATTAAGCATACCTAACTCACAGAATTTCATGAAAATTAATTAAAACAATATGTATAAACTATTCAGCTAGACACTACACTGTAGTAAATAGTCAGTAAAAGTTGGTGGTGATGATGTTCTCTTGTCTGTATGCTAAAATCATTTGATGTTTTCTTTTTGAAAGTGATACGTTTAACTATTTTTTCTTTAAGATCTCTTATATCCTTAGGACAGTGAAAATAATTAAGTGCTTTACTTTAATGGGTCTTCCTTTATAGCTCATTCTAGATAGGAATAATCAGAAAGTAGGTGACAATGTTAATTAGAAATAGAAATTAACATCTTTTATGAGGATAATTTACCTAATGACAGTAATTGAGAAGTGATTCTAAGATTGTCAGAGGGCAATTTATAGAATGATTACTTTAGATGAACAGAGGTAGATAGTTTGGACTTACATTAGGGGAACGTGGAAAGCTACAGTATGTGGCTGGCATTCATGCTTTAGTTAATAATTTGGCTGATCAGAGGCATACCTAATGGTTGGTGCAGAGCTTGCTTCTATTGATGAAAGACCATGTGAAAGTTTTAGTATAAGAGATAATTTAGATGACATATCTATCATTCTAGAAAGATTTTGGGTAGTCTCAAATGGGCCAGGAAAATCTTTACTAGGAAAGTAAAAGATTTCCAGGAAAATGGAATATACTGTTTTGAGGAATGAGGTTTATTAGGTCATTTACTTTCTTCCCTAGTAGCTCAGTTGGTAAAGAATCTGCCTGCAGTGCAGGAGACCCGGGTTTGATTCCTGGGTCCGGAAGATCCCCTGGAGAAGCAACCCACTCCAGTACTCTTGCCTGGAAAATTTCATGGACAGAGGAGCTGGGCAGGCTGCAGCCCATAGGATCTCAAAGAGTTGGACATGACTGTGCAACTAACTTTTACTTTCTGTATTAGACTTTGAATTCTCTCTCTCTCTGTCTTTTCCTCCTCCTTTGCATTATGAAATACTCTTTAAGACCAGAAGGGATACCAGCATATTAAGAAAGTTTTAAGTTATAGTATTTCTAATACTATATATGCACACTACAATTTCTTTGTTGTCTCCGAATTATCCAAGGGAAAGTTTAAATTAGAGACAGCATGAAATCCCACGGTGCTGAGATCTGTATTAGAATAGCAGCTTTGCATCTTTTTCTTTGCCCTGTCTTCAGGAACCTGTGCAGCTGAAGCTGAGTCATTAAGAGAAAGTAACATCCGTAAACTTGCATTTTTACAGTAATGCTTTCTGAACTGGTCATCTAGCTAAAATTGACTGAGGCTGAAAACAGCAGTTTCTACCTTGAAAGGAAAGAGTAGTATTAAAATTGGTCAGGAAATTTCTTATGCATTGGGCCTTGACAGCTCTTAGTATTTTATTAGCGTATACTTTGAAAACAGGTTGTGTAGATTACATAGTAGATCATAAGGACTCCAAGCTAATCGGACAGTAGCACATAAACAGCGTATTCTAATCTCAGAGAAGGGAGCATAGGACTGAGGATGCACATACTTCAATTTGCCAGTGATCTACTGCCCTAGTAAAAAGTCAGCATGTTTTAGGATGAGGTGGCTGTTTTTTCATCCAAGGACTCTAAAATACCTTTCAGAATTTATAAGTTGTTATGAACCTGATTTCAGTGTAGCACTGCGAATAAATCTGGCAATATAATGACGTGCTTTATAACCCTAAGCAGGTTATTTTTATATCACATTGGATACACTCAGATGAGTTCATTTGTTAAGCTAGTACTCAGATGCTTCATTTTTAGCTCTCGTGAAAGAAAATCCTTACCTAGTATAATGATCCCTCAGCTCAAAGGGCATGGTCTGTGCCATGGGGACTGGTCTATGGGAATGGGAAAGAGGGTTAAAATTACTGGGATTTGTTGATCTTCCTGCTGATTCTGGTCAGAACAGCGCCCATGCTCATTGTGACTGTGTATCTATCAACTGGGAGAGGAGGGAGAAAACCATTAAATGAAGAAGAAAGTGTTCAGCAGTAAGGTTCCTAACAACTGGGTTCATGGCCCATGTTCTGAGTAGTTTCCAAGATTTAATTTATTGCAAGAACACATGAGAGGAAATGGTTGACATGTCGGGTGGCGGAGAGGATGGTACAGAGGAGAAGAAATGTACTGGTAGTGTTATTTTCTCCAGAGTCAAGAGAAGGAAGTGTTCAGAGTAATAAAAATATTTAAATATAAACTGAAGAAAACCTCGGGTTCCTGTTTTTGGTAGAGGGGGAAACCCAGAGCAGAGATTAAGGGTATAATCTGCTCTCTTGATGGAGTCAGCTGACGACTCAGAAAGCAGGTCTGCTGACTCTGCTGGGTTCTCCCTTTAGCACTGTGAAGTCCTGGGTGAAAATCTCAATTCACGGTGGTTTATTGGGTTTCCAGAATGAACAGTATGCTTATCTAGTTTGTTCTCAAAGAGGCTTAATTTCCCAGCGATTTAATTTCTTTCAAGAAAGGAAACTGAAGAATTCACTGCTAAGCTCAAGAGAAGAGCTGGGCTTTCTGCTTTCCGAGTTTTATCAAAGGAAGGCTCACGGTGACTCTTTGGGGAGAGGAAGGGATAAGAGCACACATGGAAATGAGTGGTGGCAGAAACGGTTGAGCCCAACAGTAGGTGAATAACAGAGCAGCATTCAAAACAATGAACAGCTCCTCAGGGAGAGAGATGATGGTTTTGTGTCAAAATCACACCTTTCTCATCAAAGCGAAGACATTTAGATGGTGTATGCTGTTTCCATGTGGGAAGTTAGTGTCTAAAACACTGACAGATTTGGGGAAACATACAGATTACTTTCTTGTCCAAGAGGAAGACATCTGTGTGGACGATGCAGTAGCCTCTGACACGTGTTTCTGTTTCTTTTGCTAGTGGCTCATGGGTTCATCACAAAATTTGGGCAAATTGACTGTAGAGGTATGGATGATAGTTCTTTCACTTCAGTGATAATTCATTTGCATGATTCCTTAAGTATCCTCTACAATAGCCACTTTCTTTGGTGGAGTTTTGTGAAATTGTCCTTTAGCTACTATATTCTGCAGTTTTTTCCCATCACTATATTTATGAGAATTTAGTATTTGTACTTCTTGATTAAAGTTGAGGTTTTGCCTTTCTAGCTGATTTTGTGTTGTTTTGAATGTTTCACTACTGCTGGGATCATGCCTTCTTTTTAAAGAATTATTCATTTATATATCTATCCATTCTTACAAATATTTATACCAGTTATACCAAAATATTGAATACCAGTTGCCTGCAAGCAATTACTTAAGTTTTTCTGACTTTTGATAAGTAGAACATGATATTAATAAATTTGTTTTGAATGCTCTTTTGTTTGTGTACATAGTTTTAAAAAGAATTATTTCTGGTCGCTATTGAGAAACAATGATAATGCATTCTGGGTTTTCTAGATAGAAGATAGAGGAGAAAAGTTGAAAATGTTTCTGAATATATGCTACGTATGAATAATTCATGCTCAGCAATTAAAGTTCTTGGTCTTCCTGGGTGGCTTAGCAGTGGAGGATCTGCCTGCAGTGCAGGGGATGCAGGAAACTCAGGTTCCATCCTTGGGTCGGGAACATCCCCTGGGGAAGGGGATGGCAACCCACTTCAGTATTCTTGCCTGGAGAATCCCATGGACTCTATGGAGGAGCCTAGAGGAGCCAGTGGCCTGCAGTCCAGAGGGTCGCAGAGTCAGACACAACTGAAGCTGCAGAGCACGCACGCATGCAATTAAAGTTCTTAGACCAAAAGTAAGGAGAAGGCAATGGCACCCCACTCTAGTACTCTTGCCTGGGAGCCTGGTAGGATGCAGCCCATGGAGTCACTAAGAGTCGGACATGACTGAGCGACTTCCCTTTCACTTTTCAGTTTCATTCATTGGAGAAGGAAGTGGCAACCCACTCCAGCGTTCTTGCCTGGAGAATCCTGGGGACGGGGGAGCCTAGTGGGCTGCCGTCTATGGGGTCGCACAGAGTCAGACATGACTCAAATGACTTAGCAGTAGCAGCAGCACCAGCATTAGCAGACCAAAAGTAAATAAGAGGTATGCTTGTGGGTTAAGCATGAATCCTTTTACACAGTCATTAATATTGTCTTTTAGGGTTTATGTAGTATTCTATAGTTTTTGTGAATGAACATAAGAAAAATAAGTAGTACTTCATAGATCCTGCTGCATGCCAGGCCCTGTTCCAAGTATTTTACATATATTGATTTATTTAATTATCAGAATGATCCTATGTAATAAATACTGCTTCTATATCAATCCAGTAGTCCCTGATTTGCACACTGTAGATGAGGGAGTATAGCCCACAAGCAGTAAATGAAGCAATAAATGTGCTTCACAGCAAACTGTTAGCAGATTCTAAATGTCAAATAAAATGGCTGATGGTTTTCTCATTAATCAGTGGACCTAGAGCACTGACTGAATGTCTCCTATGTTCGCCTTCTCTCCAACTTGGGGTGCAGGCAGCTAACCAACCCATTTCTTTAATGTTTTTCCCTTTGGAGCCTTAATATATCTAATCTCTGTTAAGCAGCCCTCCACCATGCATTTTTACAGGCATAAGAAAGAAGACAGCAAAATTAAAAGAATCAGAAATAAATAATAACATGGAAGTATCTTTGGAACTTGTTAAGATGTGGAAATTGAGTCTCAGAAAAAATGAAGTAATCAGTGGAAGGGCACACAGTGGGGCTCAGATGTGTTCTGAAATCACACGTGTTTAGATTCAAATCCCACCCCTTCCCACTTGAGTGGCCCTGGAAAAATTAATCCCTTATAGCTTCTGTTTTTTCATATGTGAAAAACATAGCAAGGATAAAACTTAGTTTTAATGAGAATACTAAGCAAATTAACATAGTACTTAAAAATACCTAGTTCAGTGCTTTATTTCTTAGTGGTGGTGGTTGGTGGTTTATTCGCTAAGTTGTATCGGACTCTTGCTTCCCCATGGACTGTAGCCCACCAGGCTCCTCTGTCCATGGGATTTTCTAGGCAAGAATACTGGAGTGGATTGCCATTTTCTTCTCCAGGGGATCTTTCTGACCCAGGAATTGAACCCGGGTCTCCTCCATTACAGGCAGATTCTTTACCAACTGAGCTATGTGATAATGCCAGTTTTCCTTGGTCCACACTATCTCACTCTCCATGGCTTAATCTGCTATCCTAGGGCACAACTCTAAGGCCACCGTGCCACTTATGGGGCCAGACAATCCCATTGGCAAGCTTTGCCAACACACACAGCTGTTTCATAGCAGGTCTATTGACTTCTTCCATCATTAAAATTCTGCAGTCATCATATCTCAGTTTAACTTCATCAGACTTCTTAACAACCATTTAAATGGAAATTGCTGTTGTGGATATGGTTTATTTGATATCAATGAATACTAACACTAGTGAACAGGCAGCCTTTACTAGCCAAATATTTGCCTTTGGAGTCAGCCAGCGATTGTGATTACTCTTCTTTTATAGCACATATGGTTTCACTTCCAGCAGGTGGACATTTGAAATTTCTAGCAATGTTTATGTATCATTATATAATTACCAACCTGTTGTAAATCAGCCGGCCAGTGGTGATTTGCCAGAATGAACAATAGCTGAGATTGTGCATTGCTGACTTTTGCATTGTAACCTGAAAGATAGCATCCTTTTTCCTGGTTGGTATGAAATTCTTCTGACATAAGATAATTTTTAGAAAGTTAACTCGATTGATTCTGACTCTGGGTTGATAGCAAAATAGTCTAGTGTCCATATTGGACTAGAAACAAATCTCTGTTAAGAATCCATATGTGTACTTTTGTTAAAATTCTTAATACATGCTTTCAGTAAAAATCTTGACATAACAAAGAGTGATGAATAGATCAGTGCCAGGACCAAGGGCAGAAAGGAATATAAATTGTTAGACATATTGGTAAATCATCAATTATTTTAACCATTCAATGGCCATTGTGTAGACAGAAGAGAGAAGAAAATGATTTTATGATTTATTATCTTACTTTTAAAAAAGAAGAAAGAAAAAGGTAAGTAAGAGTAGATTTGAAGGTTATTTTATGATTCTCTTGTGAAAAAGTAACATTAACATAGCACCAACAGTGAGTGCAGTAACAAGACAAAGGGCAAGCTAACATACTTATTTGGTATCTATGCAGTTTTGGACAAAGTATCTACATACATGTGGCACCATGCAGAAGTGTAAGAAATAAAAAGGAGGGCAGGAATAAATAAGGAATTAAAGGAATAAATAAACCTTTAATATAAATTTAAAAAATTTTGCTTTTACTTTAGGAAGATTAGCATTTAAAGAATAGACTGCTTTTATATTTCCAGATCTCAGTCACTTTCAGTTGATAATAAGACTTACTTTTCTTATTAATTTTCAAATAAAATTGATATTATAAATCTGACACATTTGATAAAATATTGAAGAAAAGAGTTTGTCTTCATTTGTTTTCTGTTTCCATTGTTGCCTTTCATGTTGGGCTTAGCATTGCATCAGTGCTAGGTTATACTGAAAAATATAATAACTGAAAAATGAAAAATATAGTTTTCACTTAAAGCAGCCAGAATAAGATGGGAACATTATATTTTTACCTTTAAAAAAAATAACAATGATAATAGAGAACTTTATTCTCGTGAAGTAGGAATCAGCACAGTTCACTGAGTTGGGGAGGACAGAGGAAGAGAGAGAAGGAAAGGTGTCAAATTAGAAATTAAATGGAAGTGCTGATTCTGATTTCTGTGCCAAAGTGCCATCTCTTTAAGTTGTTGACATGCCTCTCCCCTCCCTTTTTTGAAAAACAGCAAGATGCTCTGCCTCCACAATTTACAGAAATTAGTACAAATACCTGGGATTATTGGTTATTAAATATTGTATAAATGGAAGTTTGAATCAAAGATGTAAAGGAAGATGAGGGGGGCCTGATCTTAGAGAGATTAGGTGTTGGAGAAGACTCTTGAGAGTCCCTTGGATTGCAAGGAGATCCAACCAGTCCATTCTAAAGATCAGCCCTGGATGTTCTTTGGAAGGACTGATGCTAAAGCTGAAATTCCAGTACTTTGGCCACCTCATGCGAAGAGTTGACTCATTGGAAAAGACTCTGATGCTGGGAGGGATTGGGGGCAGGAGGAGAAGGGGACGACAGGTGTTGGAGAAGACTCTTGAGAGTCCCTTGGATTGCAAGGAGATCCAACCAGTCCATTCTAAAGATCAGCCCTGGATGTTCTTTGGAAGGACTGATGCTAAAGCTGAAATTCCAGTACTTTGGCCACCTCATGCGAAGAGTTGACTCATTGGAAAAGACTCTGATGCTGGGAGGGATTGGGGGCAGGAGGAGAAGGGGACGACTGAGGATGAGATGGCTGGATGGCATCACGGACTCGATGGACGTGAGTCTGAGTGACCTCCGGGAGATGGTGATGGACAGGGAGGCTTGGTGTGCTGCGATTCATGGGGTTGCAAAGAGTCAGACACGACTGAGCGACTGAATTGAACTGAATCTTAGGGAATGGTCCTCTGAGGGTGGATTTGCGGTGGATTAGAGCAGAGTCAGTGGGGAATAGGGAGAAACAGAATTAGAAATCATGAGGGGTAGGCTTTTCCATTCAGTGATTTCAAATTTATAAAATTTGAGGGTTTCTGGTTCCTCAAAGAAAAAAATCAAGGAAACATATTCCTATATAGCTTTACATGTTGATCCTGGGACTCATGCTTTTTTTTAAATTTCCTCCTGCTTTTTATGTTTATGGCATCATGGAGGGAGAATTTCTTCATTCTCAAATGGCTTATTTCCTGCAGTTATGGATAAGGCTCTGTCATCTGCATGATGGAAGATTGAACCTGAGTCTCCTGCATTGGCAGGCAGATTCTTTACCACTGAGTCACCAGGGAAGCCCATGATGGAAGATAGAAAGGAGAACTGGACACAGAATTTGTCTTTAAGAATGGTATAGTTAAGAGACAGAAGCAAGGTAAGGTCATTAAATGTTGAGTGACTAAATGAAAACTTTTTTGACAGTCACAGTGGCTGTAGGAACACAATTTGTAAAGGGCAAGACTCAATATTTAACATTTATGCTGCTGGCCATTTGGGTTGTTTCCATATCCTGGTTAATATAAACATTGCTACAGTGAACATTGGGGTGGATGTGTCTTTTTAAATCATGGTTTCCTCTGGGTATATGCCCAGTAGCCTGATTGCTGGGTCACGTGGTCAATTATACTTCAAAAACGAATAAACAAACATAGCAAAAGGAAAAAAAATTAATATGTAGCCTAACTGAAGGAATGGTTAACTAGTACTTACTGATTTATTAAATTTACTAAATGGGCTTCCCTGGTAGCTTAGAGGGTAAAGAATCCGCCTGCAATGAAGGAGACCTGGGTTCGATCCCTGGACTGGGAAGATCCCCTGGAAGAGGGCATAGCAACCCACTCCAGTATTTTTGCCTGGAGAATCCCCATAGACAGAGGAGCCTGGTGTGGTGGGCTGCAGTCCATGGGGTCACAAAGAGTTGGACATGACTGAGCGACTAAGCACAAATGAAGTTGGTCTTCAAAGTTCATTTAGACATTGTTCTCTCTGATCATTTCTGTGTGAATCATTGAATATTGTTCCAGTTTTTTAGTGGTGTGAGGGCATGCTTTTTCTTTTAAATACAGATTATATTATTAAGCTTTATTTGTAGAGACCTTGCCAAGAGCCATCAACATTAACTATTATAATAATTAATGTTTGGGAGTTGAAGGAAGTTATAGAGCAATCACTAAATCAATGACTCCTGCATTTTAAGAGTTTAAATGCAAGGGCGTTTTAGTGATTCAGGCAGGTATGTAAACTAGTATCTCTAGTACAAGTGGCTAAATTGTAACTCGAAGGACAAACCCTACTGGGAGTTGAAGGAGATTTAAGTCACACTGAGTATTCAGTTTGGATACATATCTTGACAGAATGATTTCTTTTTCTAATTTTATCTGACATGGGTATGATTCAACTCTGTAACTCTGAGTTACTGTAGAAATTAAGTGGAATGGTTACAGATTAGAGGGGGGATGGAAAAAATGACAACAGCAATAAGGTGCCTGTCTGTACTTTATCACTTTCTAGAGTATGTTCTTTGCATTATTCTCACCAAGAAAACTGGAATTGATTTCTTATTTTCTAAGGTGGATCCAAAGAGAGGGGTGGTATCTTTTCCTTTTTTTTTTTTCCACATTTACGCAGTGATATTATACAAGACTGATTTATTCATTGAAAATAGTCTGAGTATGGAGTGGGGTTAGGTTCTAGAGCTCTTATTTCAATCAGAATGCTATAATAATCTATCACTATATTAATCAGATAATCTGCAACTTGTAATTTAAAGTCTATGGAGCAAATCAAATTTATTCAATACATATTCATTGAACAAATAAATGAACAGATTGGGGCATCGGTGGTTTTTTATTGGTATAAATGATGGTGAAATTAAGAGAAAGCTCTTTTTTGATTATAGCAGACATTCGGTTTCCTAGAAGATGATGGCCAAGGAGGAATGATATGCAGAAAAGAGGTGTGAGAGTGCCAGAGAGACTCCATATGGTTGCTGGGGTTCAAATAATGATGGTTGTTCATGTGTTTCTGAAAATCTTGGAGTCAGGCTTAAAATGCTATTTTGGGACACAGATACTCATTTAAATATGACTTATCAAATCTTTGAAATATAGGTATCAATATATAAGGCATATATAACTGCTAATGCATACAATATAGCCCCCTTCTTCTCTGGAAGTGAAATCATCAAATTTCTATATCTAGGTCTTATTTATGTGAAGGAATATGTTTTAGAATTTTTCCAATATGTTTGTACGTGATTTTATAAGCACGTACTTGTATGTGTGCCTTCTAGATTTGAATAGAGAAAATAATTGTTTAGAAATAATAGATTAAATGAATTATTAGAGACTAAAAATATATTTCTTTAAATTTCCTTTTAGTATAGTGTGTAGAACATGGACCCTATAGTCAGGATTGTGTGTAAGTCCTGAGTTTGAATCCTGACTCTGCCTCTTTATTCAGCTGATTGGGGGAATTTAATGATCTCTCTGTTTCAGTTTCCTCATCTGTAAAATGGAGATGAATAGTATTTCTTTTTCCAGTCAGGGGCAGCTTTATAGGTACTCAGCCAGTGCTCAGCTCATGCTCTGGCACTCAGAATTTGGCCCTGTGCTTGTTGAATGCTCCATGGTCATCATCTTGACATTTTTAGCAGGTTTTACTTTGGATTTATGTATGTAATGATGTCAGATGGGACAATGTCACTTGCACTGGGGGCTTGCAGCCTTGCCTTATGTGTGGTTCTGTCTGCTCCTGTCTCCCCACTTCTCTGGAGGGGTTCTGGGATGCCCCTTCTCATGCCCCCTCTGCCTCCCCAGGCTTCCAGTGGGGCCTGGGCATGGGCTCTGGGGATGTCAGGTCAGCTAGTGGTGCACCTGCTGAGTGTCAGGGACAGGAGATGGTCCAAGCACCTGTGAAGATCTGCCTTCACCCTGCAAGTATCTCCTGATAGGTTGAGAGAGAAAGACCATGGAAGAAAGGAAAAAAGCTTTTATCCTTCAGTTTTGACAAGAGACCCTGCATTTTTATTTTGCATTGAACCCTGCAAATTGTGTAACTGACCTTGAATAGGGTGTTTTTAGGACTGATGTTAAAGCAACTGGAATGATGCCGGTAATACAGTAGACACTACAGAAAGCATTGCTGTTGCTACCTGACATATTCACATATTTGTAAGTGATACTTATATGTGTTATAATGTGTTTATATAACATAATAACTTGATAAAATAGATGAATAATATTATTTCCTAGTACATGTTGTCATGAACAGTCTTTATTGCATCTATATGGAAATAGATCATTTAACTAATATTATTTCCTTGTGCATGTTGTCACGAATAATATTTATTGCAACTTGATGGAAATAGATCCTTAAAAAATAATAGATGGCTTCCAATTGGTTTTTAATATATGAAGTCTAGTTAAGTATTGTAGAATTCGTTTTTGCATTTTTCAGTACGACTGTAAAAATATCTGTAAGATAAAAGTTATATGCTGATGCAAAGTATATCCAGTTTTGTACTGCATTTAGATGTGAAACCAACATGCTGCAGATTTTCCTTCATTAACATACTTTATACTACCTAGTAGCAGATGAGAAACAAACTCAACCCTGACATTTATGCTTTGCTGTTTATCTTGTTGTATATCCTCTTGTGGTGTATACAGTCTGTTTTCTGTATCCCTGCTTTAGCTATTTAGAACTGTGTTACTCTTTTTCTTGTCCAGAAAATATCTGTGGGATACTACAGAAATGAATGCTTTTGTTTAGGTTTTATTCAATAGAGTGAGATTAAAACAGATTTTATATATCATAGATGAATACTTGGTGCATATATTGCAAATGTTGAGAGCTTAAGGAAGAAGGCTGCTCTTGGCTTCAACAATAGTGTTGTCTTTCTTTAATCTTTAAGTAACATTCTGAACTTGACTAGCTATACAAAGAGCAGATGGTGAAATGGTGCCAAGTTGACATTCACCATCTGCTTCTTACATATATAATTTTGTATGCTAAAAATGATATAGCAGGGATCTGTGATTTACTGGTTGTTGGTTAGAGAAACTGTACCGTTTGGGACAGTCGTATTTCAGCTTGAATACCTTCATTACATAATCATAAGCAAAGAAACTTGTCATGATAGAGCTCCACATGTGGTTTTGTCTATTATTTGCATGTATGAAATTTCATTGTTGTTTATGATAAAAACTTGAGATAGGACCAGAAATCATAGAAGGGTATATCTGGTGCTTAGTTGAGTTTGACAAATGCCTGGACAGATTAAACAGTATCTTTGCCCTAAACTGGTAATAAGCATTCCCTGCCCTCTGGTTTAATTTAAACTGGGATGGAAGGAAACCAGGCTTTTAGCGAAACAATACTCAGTTCTTACACATAATATGCGAAAGGACAATCTGGATTTCCGAGCTAAGCTATCTCAGAGTTGATCAGGAACAAAGCCAGGCCATCCATCCTATTATAGAAAAAGTGTGGATGGACGAACAGAGCTTAGATTAACCCTTGCGCCCTACTTGCTCAGTCAGGATGGGTTTCCCATCCTTCGGAGGGGTGCCCTTCTCTGTTAGGTATCCCAGAGTCCTTTTCTCTCGATGTAAGCCACATGCCTTAGCAAGAGGCAAACTCCAAAGTCAGCTGCAGATAAGAGCCTCATCCCTCCACTGCTTCTCCTCACCTCAATCTTAAGTGTGGGCTTGATGGCAGAGTGAGACTAATGGGAGAGAACTTCTCTGCTAAATTAGAGAGATACATCATTGAGAAGTGCCTCAAAGAAAGGGGAAAGAGACATAAGGAGTTAAGCTTATGAGCCAGGCTGCTAATATATAAAGAATAAATTAATAATGACTGTAATTTGCCATGTATTTTCTAGTATCTGTAAAGCAGGATTATACTATACATGGACCTAATATGGAGCCAATATGTAATCTTCAGAGGATCTGAGAATTCCAACTTCAATGCAGCATTTTCTTTTTTTTTTGTTTAGATGGACACAGTTAAAAATGATTACCATGGATTTATTGATATGAGTAGAGCATTTTTTTCACCAGTACCACAGTGGTGTGTCTTAGTTTTCATTGTTATCACTAGCCAGGGAGAAAAAATAATCACATATAAATCAGAAAAAGATGGTGAGAAATAGCTATATTTTGAGTGGATGTTTAAAAGCAGAGACATTACTTTGTCAACAAAGGTCCATCTAGTCAAGGCTATGGTTTTCCCAGTAGTCATGTATCGATGTGAAAGTTGGACTATAAAGAAAGCTGAGCATTGAAGACTTGATCCTGTTGAACTGTGGTGTTGGAGAAGACTCTTGAGAGTCCCTTGAACTGCAAGGAGATCCAACCAGTCCATCCTAAAGGAGATCAGTCCTGAGTGTTCATTGGAAGGAATGATGCTGAAACTGAAACTCCAATACTTTGGCCACCTGATGAGAAGAACTGACTCATTGGAAAAGACCCTGATGCTGGGAAAGATTGAGGGCAGGAGGAGAAGGGGATGACAAAGGATGAGATGGTTGGATGGCATCACCGACTCAATGGACATGAGTTTGAGTAAATTCCTGGAGTTGGTGATGGACAGGGAGGCCTGGTATGCTGCAGTTTATGGAATCACAAAGAGTCGGACA
Source organism: Cephalophus harveyi (assembly GCA_006410635.1). NCBI lineage: Eukaryota > Metazoa > Chordata > Mammalia > Artiodactyla > Bovidae > Cephalophus > Cephalophus harveyi. The sequence goes on from SJYT01002803.1 coordinate 65,547, forward strand.
TGACTGAGCTACTGAACTGAACTGAAGTGAGACCCTGTGTTGCTTTTTGCTTTGGGGAATGTTAAATACCTCTTACAGCTGGCTAAAATTGATGTGTACTGAATCTTTGAACCTCTTGGCAAAGGAAGGTGGTATTAGAATTTATTGCAGTGGTAATTTTTATTGTACACCTTTAGTTCATCTGGGACTTGAACATTGCTTTCAATCTTTATGACATTTTTGTTTTATATTTTTCAGGAAGAACATTAGATAATTCCTGTGGTTGGCAATTATGGGGCATTTAGTAAATGGTCTTTGATTCTACAGGATAAAATGTGAGTGTGAGTGCATGCTTAGTCACCAAGTCATGTCCAACTCTTTGCGACCTCATGGTCTGCAGCCCACCAGGCTCCTCTGTTCCTAGATTCTCCAGACAGCAATACTGGAGTGTGTTGCCATCCCCTTCTCCGGGGATCTTCCTGACCCACTGATCAAACCCAGGTCTACTGCATTGGCAGGCAGATTCTTTACCATCTGATCTACTTGGGAAACCCAAAGTGTCAGTGTACTGTATTCCAAAGGAATGATCATTGTTGAATCCAGCTAATTTTTGTTCTATGTACCTTATGCAGATGTTTCCTTTTATTAATACTTTTAGCAACTGGGGACAACATGTCCATTTTCACATAGTAGAAAAATCTCTGGAATTGAGTTTTGTGGTTAGCAAAAAATAAAAATTTCTAAGGCCCTTCATTTGTAGCTACTATGGTACTATATTGAAAAATAAATGTGTATGTGTATTTTATTATAATATTTTTATGTATTTTTTTTTTCTGTTGAAAAACATACTTAAGACTTTTTTCCACTCACCTCTTTAATTTTCTTCTCACTATTCCATATTTTTCTCCATATATACATCATTTTATGATACTTTGAGAACTAAAAAAGTCATTGCTAGTTCTTTTTTGAAAGTTGATGTTAATGCATAAAAATGATAAGTAATATGAGAATTTTCTCTTAAGTGGAAATGTAGTTTCTCTTATAAAATTGAAAGTGTTATTCTCTTATAGACTGTAGTTAAAGATTATTTGAAAGAACCTTTTTTTTTAAATTAAAACCATTGTATTAAACTAATTGTTCAGGATAAAGGCCACTTGGTAATTACAATTGAGACATTTTGCTGGAGTTAAAAATGTTTTATTTCCATTTAGTGTTAAGGTCAGCAGTCCATTGTATTTACAAAGAGCATTACACTCACTCTTCAACCATATTAAAAATTTTACAGTTGGAAAAAATAACCTAACTCAGGGAAAAAGAGCCGAGGCTAATGAGTAGAAAGGAAAAAAATTTGTTAAAGTTACTTCAGATTAACAATTATGCTAATTTGTTATATAGATGGCAAACGTACAGTTTCAAATGAGTTTAAACCTATATGGAAAAATATATATGTTGAGTTTTAAGTAAGAAGCAAGTTAGGCAAAATATCTTGGTGACTTACAGACTTACAAAAAAGTAAGCAGTTTAAATTGTATGTAGGTCTTTGTTTAATAAGCCTTGAACTTCACATTTGTTTACTATCTTTTATGTACTATGATAATACTCTATTCATGTTGTCACTACAACATAAATGCTTATTATTATGTCCTTTTTACAGATGCAGAAGCTAAGGCCATGAATGACACAATAATAAGTATCACATAGCACAAAGGGAGTGGGCTTGATTAGTATCCGTGTCTGTTTGACTCTAAATCGTAGGCCTTCTCACTATACCACACTAACTGTGTGACCCTGACTGAGGACTTTATTTATTTAGGGAACAAGGTGAGGTGAAGTCGGTGAAGTCGCTCAGTCGTGTCCGACTCTTTGCGACCCCGTGGACTGTAACCTACTAGGCTTCTCCGCCCACGGGATTCTCCAGGCAAGAATACTGGAGTGGATTGCCATTTCCTTCTCCAGGGGATCTTCCCGACCCAGGGATCGAACCCAGGTCTCCCGCATCAGAGGCAGACGCTTTAACCTCTGAGCCACCAGGGAAGCCCTTATTTAGGGAACAGTTTCTTAATATAAAGAGAAGATTTAGAAATTTATATCAGAAATACAGAAGCCAGTCCTCGGTGTTTTCTTTGAGGGGATGGCAGTATCATGACACCATTACTGAGACTGAGTTTGCAGTGTCCTGGGGCTGGAACCATATGGAAGAAGATGGTGAATTAAACACAAGGGAAGCAAGTGCGGTTGAATGCTGAGACTGGGCATTGTGGAGCTCAGGGTTGTAAGTTGTCCTGGTCCGTCTGTGAGCCTTCTCCTCTGTATAATTAGAATTGCATCTCTTAAAGAGATAGACTGTTTAAAAGCCTTGATGGGAATCCATTTTAAAAAAATCCATTCAAACAAGTATAGAGACAGGATTCCCAATCTCATTTTTACTAGATTTCTTTGAAATATATGCAGGCTGATGAGTTGTGATTGTCCAATTTCACGTGTTAGTTTGCTCAGTCGTGCCCATCTCTTTGCAACCCCATGGACTGTGGCCCGCCAGGCTCCTTTGTCTGTGAAGTTTTCCAGGCAAGGAGACTGGAACAGATAGCCATTCCCTTTTTCCAGGGGATCTTCCTAACCCAAGGATTGAAGCTGGGTCTCTTGCGTTGCAGGCAGATTCTTGACTGTCTGAGCCACCAGGAAAGCCACAGGTAGAGTCAGTTTCTCTCCCTTTTTTCTTTTGTCAGTGTCCTGTGTAAAACCATGACCTAGCTTGGATGTGATTTCAAATAGTTTCCTTTAAAGCTGTTTCTCACAGAGCGATGTATTAGTCATGTCTAAACATTTTACCAACAGGTATAGGGTATAGAGTAGACAGTTTTGACTTGGTGTCAGTTTGACTTGAAAGTCCCTAGTAACAGCTACTGCTGTCTCTTATACACATCTTATAAACTTTTTAAAAGCCTGTCTGTATAAAATAAAGTAAAAGCTAATGTCTACTACAAGTTCTTTGTCATGTTCTTAAAACTACAGTAGTTCTGATAACTTTAAATGAATTTATCTAGATATTGCAAAGTTAACATATTGTCCTCACAAAATAATAGCTCAACTTCTATGTTTACTCTTTTTTTCTGTTTTACTTTGGTGTTTAATGAGGAATAAATGCAGTAAACAAACAAAAAAATGGAACATTCTTTCCTCTTGAAGTGTAGGAAAAATTTCTAGCAATCCTATTCCAAAAGAATTTGTCATACTTTTAAATGAATGATTTAATAAATATAAGGATAAATGATAACATGGACATTATTTTATATGACATAAAGTAGAATTTTAAAGCTAAAATTTATTTGTTTTATTTTTGCTCACAGTGTATTTAAAGTTATATCAAAGGTAGATACATGTCTATAAAACAGGAAATTGAAAGCATCGAATTTTATAGTAATGTCTGCATTTTTTAAAAGTATATTAACACTGCCTTCCACAAAGCAAGGGCTTCCCTAGTGACTCAGCTGATAAAGAATTGCCTGCAATGTGGGAGACCTGGGTTTCATCCCTGGGTAGGAAAGATCCCCTGGAAAAGGTAAAGGCTATCTACAGCAATATTCTGGCCTGGAGAATTCCATGGACTATATAGTCCATGGGGTCACAAAGTTGGACACAACTGAGTGACTTTCACTTTCATTACAAAGCAGTGATTTGTTTTTTCCTGTTGAGTGTTGCTTAACACTTAAGGGTCACTGACTGGTATCTTCAGGATATTTTAATTCACATTTGAATTACAGAGTACCTGCTAATGAGGGACAGGCAGAAGAAAATAAGCAGAATTTCACTAATTAGAAGTTGACAGTTTTGTTAGTATGTAACCATCGGACAGCCAGATCATCATTAGTGCCTTTGGAAAAAAGAACAGAGATACTTTGAAATGCAAAAAGATAACCCAACACAAATCTTTGTTAAATCAAAAATATTGATTGAGTTGATCTTATATGCCAATCAGTCAGCATAAATGGTTGATGAAACTCTTTCCCCAGAGCAGTTTGATGTGTAGTGGAATTTGATAGGATGTTTACTATTTACTAAAAGTAAATATGATAAATATGTACTTTTAAACAGTTGAAAGATGAGAATCCATCCTATATGGTGTGACATAGGAGACTCTCTGAAGAACAGTGTCTCATTGTAACTCAATAATTGTAATTTCTTCAGCCTGTTTTACATGCTATAAATGCATCATCTCTAATTATAACCAGAATAATTTAAGGAAGAAATTCTAATGTAGTAACTGAAAGCACACTTTCTTCTATCTGGCTGTAAACTCAATTTCTTTTCTCATTGTATTGCCTTCCTGTGACTTCTGCCGTCTCAATTATAAAGTAACAGGATGGGAGAGATAGAAGGAGCCTTCAGTTCAGTTCAGTTCAGTTCAGTCCCTCAGTCGTGTCTGACTCTTTGTGACCCTATGAACTGCAGCATGCCAGGCCTCCCTGTCCATCACCAACTCCCTGAGCCTACCCAAACTCCACGTCCATTAAGTCAGTGATGCCATGCAACCATCTCATCCTCTGTCATCCCCTTCTCCTCCTGCCCTCAATCCTTCCCAGCATCAGGGTCTTTTCAAATGAGTCAGCTCTTCGCATCAGGTGGCCAAAGTATTGGAGCTTCAGCTTCAACATCAGTCCTTCCAATGAACACCCAGGACTGATCTCCCCTAGGATGGGACTGGCTGGATCCTTGGCAGCCCAAGGAACTCTCAAGAGTCTTTTCCAGTACCACAGAAGGAGGCTTTAGGGCCATCTATTCAAATCTTCAGTTTTACATCTTTGGAAGGGTCAGAGAGGTTCATGAACTTGCCAGGGATGAACAGAGACTAAAACTTCAGTCTTCTAGTTCCTAGTACTTGTTCTTCCAAAGCCCTTTTCTAATACCATTCAGGGGCAATTAATCGTATACTCTCTTGGGATGTAGTTTGTATTACTCAACTCCTTTGATGTTTGTATGTACATGTGTGTGTGTGTGTGTTTGTGTGTGTATGTGTGTGCTTTCTAAGTGGCTTCAGTCATGTCCGACTCTTTGTGACCCCCATGAACTATACAGTCCGTGGAATTCTCCAGGCCAGAATACTGGAGTAGGTAGCCATTCCCTTCTCCAGAGGATCTTCCCAACCCAGGGATTAAACCCAGGTCTCCTGCATTGCAGGTGGATTCTTTACCAGCCAAGCCACCAGGGAAGCCCAAGAACACTGGAGTGGGTAGCCTATCCCTTCTCCAGGGGATCTGTCCGATCCAGGGATCGAACCAGGTTCTTCTGCATTGCAGGCGGATTCTTTACCAGCTGATCTACCAGGGAAGCCCTAGTTGGTCACAGGTGCTTTTTAATTTAATTTTTAAAATTTTTTCTTTTGACAAATAGGCTTTGGGAAATAGAATGCAGATGTAACCAGTACAGGTTTTAGGATATACTGAATAGTGTTTTAGGAAGGTAAGTCTTCTAGAGATAAACTGGGTAAATTTATCCTGATCCAAGGAGGCAGCAGTGACTTTGGAGGAAAAAAGGTAAACTCAAGACCTTTTCAAACAAACAAACAAAAACCCCACAGCATGTGGTAGCAAATTGAATTAAAGTGATGGTGAAGATTTATGATATATAGATATCGAATGTAACTCTTGTCCCTGTTAATGAGAAAAGGTGAAAAATCAGAAGCCAGTCCTCGGTGTTTTCTTTGAGGGGATGGCAGTATCATGACACCATTACTGAGACTGAGTTTGCAGTGTCCTGGGGCTGGAACCATATGGAAGAAGATGGTGAATTAAACACAAGGGAAGCAAGTGCGGTTGAATGCTGAGACTGGGCATTGTGGAGCTCAGGGTTGTAAGTTGTCCTGGTCCGTCTGTGAGCCTTCTCCTCTGTATAATTAGAATTGCATCTCTTAAAGAGATAGACTGTTTAAAAGCCTTGATGGGAATCCATTTTAAAAAAATCCATTCAAACAAGTATAGAGACAGGATTCCCAATCTCATTTTTACTAGATTTCTTTGAAATATATGCAGGCTGATGAGTTGTGATTGTCCAATTTCACGTGTTAGTTTGCTCAGTCGTGCCCATCTCTTTGCAACCCCATGGACTGTGGCCCGCCAGGCTCCTTTGTCTGTGAAGTTTTCCAGGCAAGGAGACTGGAACAGATAGCCATTCCCTTTTTCCAGGGGATCTTCCTAACCCAAGGATTGAAGCTGGGTCTCTTGCGTTGCAGGCAGATTCTTGACTGTCTGAGCCACCAGGAAAGCCACAGGTAGAGTCAGTTTCTCTCCCTTTTTTCTTTTGTCAGTGTCCTGTGTAAAACCATGACCTAGCTTGGATGTGATTTCAAATAGTTTCCTTTAAAGCTGTTTCTCACAGAGCGATGTATTAGTCATGTCTAAACATTTTACCAACAGGTATAGGGTATAGAGTAGACAGTTTTGACTTGGTGTCAGTTTGACTTGAAAGTCCCTAGTAACAGCTACTGAAATATTTTAAACTCTTAAGATATAGAAAGTATGTGTCACATGAAATAATAGGCTCTATTCTCTTGTTTTCCTGTGTGACCTTGGTGTGTCCCTGTAGGTGTGCTGTTGGGTCTCCTCCGTTTGCCTAGGGACAGTGTGCACTTTGCTTGTGCTCATTAACACTGTAGGGAGAAAGTGACTTCTTACTTCCTCTTATTCCACGGACTTGATGAAAGCCAACAGGGTATGTACTCTCAGTGACACCTGACTCTCTTGTATGCTGTTTCTGGCCTGTTCAACTTGCAGATGGAAGGCTAATTATATAGCCTCCCTGTTTCACTCATTAACATTTCAAAAATGATTAAGCAAGAAAAATAGGAGATCCTGTAGATGTATATAGACTCTAACTTAGTTTCGTGTGGTGTAGAGTAGACTTTGGTGGAGAATAAAGAAATGCATATTGTTGGAAGTTTACCCTGGTGTGACTTTTCTCCAAAAGATATTTTAAGAAATAAGCTTGTGTACAGGAAGCATGTTTTAAAATCACAGTTTGGAACTAAAAATCAGATAGTTTAAAGTCAGAGTGACTAATATATTCCTCTAATGTTTGAAATGTTACCATTATTTGGAAAGTGTTGTAATCTTGTTGTAGATATTGGGAAGCAAACATATTTCTCAGTAAGAGACTGTGATCCAACCATCATGAGATAGAACATTTTTGATCCTATACAGAAGAACGGAAGCCTTATCCTGCAAATCAAAATTGTTGTCTTCCTTTAAATTCATTTTTTTTTCTTTCAAGAATTAAGGGTTTTGAGTGGAAAGTGAATCAGTTATTCATCCAAGATTCAGTGCATGGGAAAAGTGAGGGTCGGAAAGATGAAATAATCACCCAAGACCACACAGGCATGAAGGGAGAGACTGGGATTTGATTCAGGATGTCCAGCTCCTGGCCAAGAATCATTAACCTTGCACTTTATTCCCACAGCTGTCTTCTGTAACTCACTGTGCTGTTTCTCAGCCTAGAGTTTCTATGAGTGTTTCAGAATCGATGGTGTTTTCTATAGTCTTTGAATAAGAGCACGTGCTGTGTCTATGCAGATGTGTGTGCTTAGGTGTGTGCACAGGTGTGCATGTGTATGGTGTAAGGGCATCAGGCTGAGAGTGCCTGAAGCAGTCGGGCAGTGGTGGGACTTGGGCAGTTTTCGGAAAATGAGCAGAAGGAAAAATCAGAAGATTCTTCTAGTCTGTAGGTTGTGAAGGCTGGGATATAAGAGGAAATGATTGTTTTATGTGTTTTCCAAATTTTTGAACCAGTCTTCATTTAGAACCACCGTCAACCTTTCTTCTCACTTCAACCCTGTAATATTCCATTGCATGAACTGCTTCTGTTTAGTGATCAATGGCAGAAGGAGTTCTTGTTCAAGGGATCAGAAACAGATTTCTTTTTTTTAAAATTAATTCATTTTCAATTGAGGGATAATTGCTTTACAATGTTGTGTTGGTTTCTGCCATACATCACCATGAGTCAGCCATACGTTTACATATGGCCCCTCCCTCTGGAACCTCCCTCCCACCTCCCACCCCTCCAGGTTTTGACAGAGTCCCAGTTTTGAGTTCCCTGAGTCATACAGCAAATTCCCATTGGCTGTCTATTTTACACATGGTAATGTATGTTTCCAAGAACAGATTTCTTAATTTAATTCTGATAATGCCACATATAGGTAGCCTAGAAGTCATGTCAATCCATGATGTGAGAAATGGGTGGAGAATTCAGCTGTACTAATTTTTTTTAACTAAACTTACATTTTTCTTACTGAAAAAACTAGTCTTAAGCACATGGACTAGTTAAACTTCACTTCTGTTCTTTGACCCTTGTGTCTGCCAAATTTCACCATTTTTGTTTCCCTTTAGAAGTTCAGCTTTTTAAATTCAACTAGTAACATACCTGTTTTCAATAGTTTTTTTTTTTTTTTTTCAAATGATAGTTTTCAAGCTCTCTCACATAAGTATGTTTTGAGACTTAATTCAATTTTTAAAATAATCGTGATTATGTCTTTTAAGTGCTAGTGTATCCCCATTCAGTAGCTAAAGTAATGCTAATTGCAGTCAGTAGTAAATAAATTGTTAGTGAATGAAAGTCTATCTGTAGACGTTCATATAATTTAGGTGTTTCTACTATGATTCTTTAAGAATTCCTCACACTGAACAGTTTTCGCATCTAAACAAACTTACTTAATATATGCCATTACAGATACATCTGGGAATTGGGGAAGGAGATATTTTGAAGTAGAGAGGAGTGAAACAAGGAAACCTATATAATTGACACGATGCCCCTTTGAGTCAGCTCCCGAATAGGAAGGAATTTTGACTGTACAATCCAGTTAACAATGATCCTGAACTGACTTTATCTGCAACTACTATCTTCGCCCTATACTGTAATGTTTGTACAGATAATGCTTACCAATTTGCCATTGAGTATCTGTGTTAATAAATTCATTTTCGTTTAAAAGCATGGTTGGTAGAGCCAGTTTCTTAGATTTGATTTCTTCCATTTATAGACTCTGTGATCTTTGATGAATTATTTAGCCCTGTGTTCTGAATCAGGTCATTTTCTTTATCTGTAAATAAAGGCTTATAGATGAAGTAGATTCTAATAGTAGATTCTACCTCATGGAATTGTTGTCAAGTTATTATTTCTAAAGTCCTTTGAACAGGGCTCAGCAAATGATATACACTGAGTGTCATTATACTCAGCAAATGATATACCCTGAATTCTTATTGGCCATAAACTGTAGAGAACTAGGGCGTCCCAGAATCTGATGTTAAATTTAATGTTTCCTATTGGAGTCATTTGGTGATTTGGTCTTGGGTTTTAGAAATTATTTAAAAATTTCGTTTTTTCATTTATCAGTTACTTGTTGAGCATGTGCTTTGTACTGTAGATAGTAGCCCTGATACTGCCTCTGATATCAGTGCTACCTTTTATCTGTTTCACGTTCTTACCTTTATAAGGCCTTCCAAATGTTAGCTTATATGGCTTTCCTGTGAAAACTATGAGATAGCCACCTAAATGTCCATTGATAGCGGAATAGATAAAGAGGATGTGGTACATATATATACAATGGAATATTACACAGCCATTAAACAGGATGAAATAATGCCATTTGCAGCTACATGGATGGATCTAAAGATTGTTATAATGGGTGAGGTAAGTCAGACAGATAAAGAGAAATATGATATTCCTTATATGTGGAATATAAAAAAAAGATGAGGCAAATGAACTTATTTACAAAGTGGAAACAGATTCACAGACTTAGAGAATGAACTTATGGTTCCTGAGGGGAAGGGTAGGGAGAGACGGGGTAGTTAGGGAGTTTGGGATGGATATGTGCACACTGCTATTTTTAAAATGAATAACCAACAAGGACCTACTGTAAAGCAGAAAGGACTCTACTCAATATTATGTAACAACCTAAATGGGAAAAGAATTTGAAAAAGATGCATTTATATGTATAACTGAATCACTTTGCTGCACACCTGAAACTGTCACAACGTTGTTAATCAACTATACTCCAATATAAAATAAAAAGTTAAAAAAAACCCCAAAACTATGAGGTAGCTAAGAAAAATTATATTGCCAGTTTCTGGATGAAGTAACTTTTCATTGGGATGTAAAGATAGCCTTCATTACAGGAAGTACAATTTAGGTAATTTCTTTTCATTCAACACACCCATCTCATTGTAGGAAGAGCCTTGCTTATTTACATTCCCTTGGAGCCTGCTGTTTGTTGCCTCTGCAGGTTTACAGGTGGATCATCTGGACCTGGAACAACCATCCATGTTGATTTGGGTTCTTCTAAGGCTGGACCACAGTAATTGTATCCTTAGGTTTTTTGTTTTTTAACTTGCAGAGAAAATTTTCTGAATATTACCAATATTGCATTTTTAAAACAATAAACTGAGCATATTTGATTTATTCACAAAGCATGTTAATATTTCTGATGTTTCTCTTTATCCTGTTGTGTCTTATGGCTTAACCAAATCCTGGTTTCCTTTTAAATTTTTTATCATTTTGCATATCTGACTTCCCACCTTTCCACATTTAAATTCAAAGTCCAGGCTGCTTATTTTTCCTTCAACACAGACAGAAATCTGAATAGGATGGGCAAAGTAAAACTGCCCATCAGATATGTAATGGGCCTCTCTAATAGATCTGATTGAATTGATTACCCAGTGGAATAAAAAGCATAAGGTACTTATCATTTAGTCATAAATTTATTCATTGCAAAGAACCACATCCCATTAATTTTATGTAATTTGGTATTCCCAGTAGCTGCTGCTGAAATATGTGTTCCCCCTTGGTTTTATGTAGTGACATTCTCTGGAGGGAAGAGAACTCTATTGTGTATGTAAACTTTAAAGGGCTGAAAGATTTTCAGAGCGTTTCCAATTTTAACTATTGCTTTGTTCCTACTTCTATTCTCATTCTTAAAAATGCTTTCCTCCACTATATTTCTAAACCCAAGTACTTGTAGAACTGTAGAGTAACATGACATTTAAACCAGTTGTTCTTGTGTTCCAGGAGCTACCTGAAGAAGTAGTTGCTATAGCCTAATGTTACCCTAAACCTCTTTGGTCAAACTGTCCTAGGTTACAGTCACTTAAGATCTAGCTGATCAGTGTACAGGAAAATCTGCTAGAGCCCACCACCACAGGGAAGCTACATTTTAACTGTTATTATGCTTGAAGAGTGAAGTGTTGGTGTGGCTTGCCGTGCAGAGAGAATCCCCATTGTAACTGATTCCCTAAGGGAAGTGAAATTCGCTCCATCGTGTCTGACTCTTTGCGACTCCACATACAGTCCATGGAATTCTCCAGGCCAGAATACTGGAGTGGGTAGCCATTCTGTTCTCCAGACAGTCTTCCCAACCCAGGGATTGAACCCAGGTCTCCCACATTGCAGGCAGATTCTTTACTAGCTGAGCCACCAGGAAAGCCCCAGTTGATTCCCTAAAGGAGTGATAATTTTGACAAGTTAGTTTTAGCCTGTGTTGGAATGTCAACTTTTTGTAGTGAGTGTCTATTCCAACAATTTATCCTAATATATGATTGGATAAAAATTGGGAAAGCAAAGATGAATCACTAAATGATCATCATTTTCCTCTCTCCTCATCAGTTTGTATTTAACTGTTACCCTCGTGATTACTATCTACTTGCTTTTCTCCATTGCTGCTTCTTGTTTCCAAATCGTGATAATTAAATATCCTGACTTTCTCTAGATCCTCTCCTATATCTGGATAGAATTATATTCTACTGGAATTGCTTTTCTTCTTTCTGTAAAGACAGAATTTTAAGTTCTTTTTTTTTTTCTTCATGGATGTTTGTTTGCTTTAAGTTAGCCTATTGAGATTTTGACATTACTGAGAAAGAGAAAGGGAGTAATCAACAGTGACATCAAAGTCCTTTAATGCTTTCAGGAATGATAGTAAACAAATGTTTAAATTTTGTTGGAAAGTAGAATTCGGTGAGCCTGTGAATTTTTAAGAAAATAATTTATTTGCTTCCGACAAGAGTGAGATACTTGCATTTGCATACAGTAAGGTGCAGATGGTGACTGCAGCCATGAAATTAAAAGACACTTGTTCCTTGAAAGAAAAGTTATGACCAACCTAGATAGCATATTGAAAAGCAGAGACATTACTTTGCCAACAAAGGTCTGTCTAGTCAAGGCTATGGTTTTTCCAGTGGTCATGTATGGATGTGAGAGTTGGACCGTGAAGAAAGCTGAGCACCGAAGAATTGATGCTTTTGAACTGAGGTGTTGGAGAAGACTCTTGAGAGTCCATGGACTGCAAGGAGATCCAACCAGTCCATTCTAAAGGAGGTCAGCCCTGGGATTTTTTTCGAGGGAATGATGCTGAAGTTGTAACTCCAGTACTTTGGCCACCTCATGTGAAGAGTTGATTCATTGGAGAAGACTCAGATGCAGGGGGGAATTGGGGGCAGGAGGAGAAGGGGACGACCGAGGATGAGATGGCTGGATGGCATCACTGACTCGATGGACATGAGTCTGAGTGAACTCCGAGAGATGGTGATGGACAGGGAGGCCTGGTATGCTGCGATTCATGGGGTCGCAGAGTCAGACACGACTGAGCGACTGAACTGAACTGAAGGTGCAATGGGGGACCAAAGAACTTCAGTTACATCTGTAACCTTTCACAGTTATTGGCAGAAATAAACTTTTGTTTAAAGTTCTGCTTATGAGATTCAATAACTCTTCATAATCTGTTTCCTGTTAGTAAACTTTCTTTGAATAATAGTATTTGTAGATAGAGGAAGTTAATTTAATTGTTGATGATAAATGGATATGTTTCAGTTATACTAGGGAGTACCAGCAAACGGGAGGATGGTTACGTTAGAGTTTTAATCCTAAAAATAATTATGAGTCATCAAAATGCCAGTAAAGTAATAATTGTGTAAGACGTTCAAAACGTCTTAGGTCAGAGAGAGAATTAAGTCTCAGAAGGCTAGTCGAGGGATAGATGATAGGATATATTTGAGAATGTAATTCTAGTTTCTGGTGAATAGAGTAGGTTCTCTTTTTACATCCATTAAAATTGAAGGGCTTCCCACCAAAATAAGATTCTAGCCTGTAGTCTGAGATAAATATTTATTTTTGAAGTAGATAAAACTCTAATTTTTGAATCCTAAATCATTAAGCTATGCACTTTAAGAGTGTAAATAGCCCCAGGAGAATTAAGTATTTTATATGGAGGAAAGTAAGCTTGAATAATATTCCCTGACCTCCATATTTAGTATATTTTGCTTATTATTTTTTTTATTTGAATATAGTTGATTTTCAGTGTTGTGTCAATTTCTTCCATGTAGCAAAGAGAATCAGCCCTACATACCCATATATCCACTCTTTTCTAGACTCCATTCCCATATAGGTCATTTCAGAGCACTGACTAGCGTTGGTTGTGCTATAGAGTAGGTTTTTTATTAGTTATCTATTTTATGTTAAGTAGTGTGCATGTACCAATTCAAATCTCCCCATTATTTTTGGTTTTTAAGACTTTTTTTGTTATATATTTAATTTTTGCCACCTTATATATAAAATTATAGTTATACTAAGCATTTATAAGCTGCTGTTTTAACTTAAAAAATAAGATATTAACTTTGTCTTAGCAGAACTGAATTCTTTATTTCTTGAATTAAATCATTTTTGTCTGTAAGTAAACATTACGTCTGTTCCTAAGAAGAAAGTAGTTGGGTGTGAAGGTCTTAAAGAAATGAACTGGTCCAAGATGTCTATTTTAACCACACATTATTTTGTCTATAAAAATAAGAATAATTTTCTTGAGATACCTATAGAACTAATGTCATCAGCCTTTTAAAGGATTGGGGACTTGGAGTGAAGGACAAGATACTAAACCAGTGTAGGTAGTAATTTTTTTGTTTGACAACTTAACGTGAAGTAAAACAGTGCAATGGAAAGATGACTATGTTTTTAAAGCTTGTTCACATACTTTCTTATCAATTTAACTGTTGGCTTCTGCTTTAAAGATGTGTTCTTCTTTTGAAAGAAGGGTATGTATGGCTCTAGTAGCAAAATCATTCATTTATTCTACAGTATTTGTTGGACGTTGTTCATATGGCAAGTTGCTGGGGAACAGAGTTTGAAATTTTTGTGCAGGAGGTCTGCTGGTGGATCTACACCTGTGGAGGAGTGAAGGGAGTAAGGATGTGAAATAAGAAGTTGAGTCATGATGCAATTTCGATAGAGGTGTGCGCTGAGCCTATCATGAGCTGGGGAGCTAGATGGTCCTGCAGAGTTGTCCCATATGGAGGCGAGGGGATGTGCATTTGCAGTCCTGGCTCAACCAGAGAAGTGGTGCAGCCTTGAGTGGTGCAGTTGTAAGTAGTCAACAGCTAGTGCTCTTGGAAGCTGAGGGGGACAGTGGAGAAGAGTAAATCGAGTCTAGAAGGGAGTCCTTGACTGGGAGATCTGGGCATCTACTACCATTGCTCACCAAGAAGCTCACTTTGATCTGGTCGCTGGGAACACCATGTTGAGCAGAAGCAGAATGATCACTCTTTCCAGAAGTTGAGGTCTGTTAAAAAAAACTACACAAACAAAAGCAAACTTGTGATTGTTAACAGACCTAATACATCTTATTGTGAAGTACTGTATTAAAAAGCTAAGAATCTGTTTTGATGCTATCGATAAAATTTTTATGTATATTGATGGTAGTCAACGTAATCTTTAGGCATGCTCATTACTGGTTTGCCTTCTCTCATGTGAGTTTGCTGCTGCTGTGTCCAACTTCAGTTGTGTCCAACTCTGTGTTACCCCATAGACGGCAGCCCACCAGGCTCCCCCGTCCTTGGGATTCTCCAGGCAAGAGTGGGTTGCCATTTCCTTCTCCAATGCATGAAAGTGAAAAGTGAAAGTAAAGTCACTCAGTTGTGTCCAACTCCATGGACTGCAGCCTACCAGGCTCCTCCGTCCATGGGATTTTCCAGGCAAGAGCACTGGAGTGGGTTGTCATTGCCTTCTCTGCATGTGAGCTTATCTTGTATTATATTTTTCATGGTATTTTGTGTGGATATTGTTTGACTTCTTAATAACTGAATCTCCATATTAATGCCCAAACCCTCCACTCCCCAAAATGCTGGGTAAATCTAATTCAGATGATTCAGCTGACACAATGATAATGCTATATTCATCTACTCACAGGAAAGTGTTATTATATGCATGTTAGATTTTTTAATTGGAAAGCCACAATTGCAGTTGTGATATTTTCTGCTGTGCTTGAAGTTTCCAGGAGGACTTTCATTTTCAAACTAACTAGGGTTGCACAGAGTCGAACATAACTGAAGCGACTTAGCACGTATATAAAATACATAAGCAACAAGGATATATTGTCCAAAAACAGGGAGATAGAACTATTATCTTCTAATAACTTTCAATGGAATATTATCTGTAAAAATACTGAATGACTATTTCATACACCTGAAACTAATATAGTGTTGTAAAGAAACTATAGTTCAGTTGAAAGGCAAGGGTTTGGCCACCATCAGTTTCCATACCTGCTCCCCACTCTTATTCTCCACGTGATGAGGAGAGACA
This sequence comes from Cephalophus harveyi, assembly GCA_006410635.1. NCBI lineage: Eukaryota > Metazoa > Chordata > Mammalia > Artiodactyla > Bovidae > Cephalophus > Cephalophus harveyi. Next base: position 81,123 of record SJYT01002803.1, read on the forward strand.
CCTTCTGTTGGATCTTAGTCGTCCTCTGCCTAAACCCTTTAATGACCTCCTATTGCACTTGAGTATATGTTGCTGCTTACTTGTTTAGCCATAAATGGTATCCCCACCTCAACCTCTTTAAACTTTGCTCAAGTCAACAAGGTTTCTTTTGGTTCTTCTAAATGCTCAGCTCTTTCCCACCTCAGGCTTTTTGCTCTTGCTGTTTTCTGTGTCTAGAATGTGTTTCTTTCTGCTTTTCACATGACTTGAGTTTTTCTCATCCTTCAGATCTTGACTGACATGTCATTTCCTCAGCAGAGCCTGCATGGGCCATACTTCTGAAAGTCGATTTCCCCTTTTACTCTCTCTGTATCCCACTTCATTCATTGTTCTTGCTGCCGTTTGTGATTATTTGTCCCTTCGGTTGGTTGTTACTCAGGTACTCTACAATACAGATGCAGGGTGCATGGCTGGTGTCTGTCTTATTCCCTTTGTCTCTTCGGTGCCCGGTAGAGTCTGAGGCAGGAGATAGATGGGTTCCGGGCTGAGCAGCTGGAGTCTGTCCCCTGCGGACAGTTGCTCTATGACAAAGATGATAGCAAGAGCAGAGAGGAGCTGAGCCCGGCCCAGATAAGAGATTAAGAGACCACATATTTCTCATTCTCGAGGTCAAGGAGAACTTCACCACTGCACATGTGCTCCTGGGGGTCAGAAAGGGAGGGGTGCCACCCCACAGTAGGTGATGTCAACCTACTCATAGGCCTGTTGCTAGAATCCTTCTTGGATAAGAGACGTGTGTGCACACAGGGGAGACCCTGAGATGACATTGATGTTAAAAGAATTAATGTTCATTTTAGTTGAGTCTATTACCTTCAGTAGCATCAGCAGGGAGGTACCTTTCTACATGTAAAGTTAAACCAATTTTAGACAAGTTAAATGTCAATATATGTCCATATATGGGCTCAGAGCCAAGCAAAGCAAAATGATTGGCCAGAGGAAACCCAGAAGAAATGCCTTATATAAATGATTCAAACTGCCGTGAGGGCAAGACTCTTTCCCTGAGTCCTTCCATGTGTGTCTGTTCACATGTACTCTTAATAAAAACACTTGTTTTGGTTCTGTCTGTCTCTTTGTGGGATTCATTTCTACAAAGCTGATGGGCCGGGGCCTTGTCACTGGCCACTGTCCCTGGTGGTCTAATAACTAGGATTCATCACTGTCACTACAGTGAGCTGACTATATCTTATATAGATATAGATCTATAGATCTATATCTGACTATATGTATATCTATATACAGTGAGCTTCCATATCTGGCCGGAGAACTGAAATCCTGCTTCAAGCCACTGCAGGCTGAGCCACCCTAGGTCAAGTCCATGTTCTTTCTGTATTGTTTCAATGAATCATCAGCTGTGGCTGTATAGTGGTATTTAGAGTCAAGCCATGGTGAATTTTTACTTATTGTCCTTTTTGTAGTTCTTTCAAAGTAGAACAAAGATTTAAATACCGAAAAATTACCAATTTTATTAGAAACTATGGATCCTACAGAGTACAAAGGGTACATTGATGTTAATTCTTTTAACAGTTGAGTCTATTAGTTGAGTCTATTACCTTCAGTAGCATCAGCAGGGAGGTACCTTTCTACATGTGAAGTTAAACCAATTTTAGACAAGTTAAATGTCAAAAAACAGTTGCAGTGCAGGAGACCTGGGTTCCATCCCTGGGATGGGAAGATCCCCTGAAGAAGGGACTGGCAACCCACTCTAGTATTCTTGCCTGGAGAATTCCATTGACAGAGGAGCCTGGCTGGCTACAGTCCACGGAGTTGCAAAGAATCAGACATGACTGAGCAACTATTACTTTCTTACTTATTTGGGGGTAAATGTTAATCATATGTGGCTTCCCTTGTGGCTCAGCTGTGCAACGTGGGAGATCCCTGGGTTGGGAAGATCCCCTGGAGAAGGGAAAGACTACCCACTGCAGTATTCTGGCCTGGAGAATTCCATGAATTGTATAGTCCATGGGGTTGCAAAGAGTCAGACATGACTGAGTGACTTTGACTATGAGAAATTGCTACCAAAAAAATCTGATTACTTCAACTAGTTGTTAGATAAATTGATTGTTCCGAAAGCAGGATTTCAAAGACCATAATATACTGTGTTAATTAAGCATGTTTACTGAGCAGGCACCATGTGCCCAGGCCTCTTTATAGGCTTCAGGGATTTGGCAGAGAAATAAAAGCAACGCCTATCTTCATGAAGCTTATAGTCTAATGAGGGGATAATGTTTTAATTAACAGTCATCTTCCAATGCACTTGATTTTACATTCATGTCCTTGCCAACCTCAAATAGTCACAAGTGGTACTAGTGATAAAGAACTCACTTGCCAATGCAGGAGACATATAAGAAACTCATGTTCGATCCCTGAGTTAAGACAATCCCTTGGAGAAGGAAATGACAATCCATTCTAGTATTCTTGCCTGGAGAACCCTATGGACAGAGGAGCCTGGTGTGCTACAGTCCATAGGGTTACAAAGAGTTGGATACAACTTGAAGTTACTTAGCATGCACCAGTATTCTTGCCTGAAAATTCCATGGGCAGAGGAGCTTGGCAGGTCACAGCCCATGGGGTTGCAGAGTCAGACATTTCTGAGCACACATGCATGCCTATGCAACCCGTTGAAAATTCTGAAGTGACGTAGATTGCAGCTGACTGATAACGGGGAATGGTTAACCTCAGTACTGTTCTTTGAGCCCCAAATGAGATGTGGTAAAAAGCTATTTTAATTTAAATTTTCTTTTATGGCAATTCAGCCCCCTACACCAAATGAGTTAGATAACTTGTAAAAAGGGTTTAGTTTTTAAAATTGCATAAATTATGCAGAACTTGGGTAGTTTAAATTTAGGTATATACTTTTAAAAGTTTTATTATTTTGATTACAACTCAGTATCTTTCATGCTTTAATAATTTATATGTTAAAAAGTCAGCTATTCCTGTGGTTCATTCACTAGTAATATATGTGTGATTGAAAAGTTTGCTGTAAAGAAAACCTCCTTGCAGTAATTATTTGTAAATAACTCTGTTGAAAGCTTCATGTCTTTTAAGCAGATTAATTCTTTGCTGCTTTCATAGTTTTGGAATAATACTTAGACTCTGTGAGTTCATGATTAGAAGCAAACCAGAGGAGAATTTGGTTTTTAGGCAAAAAGCTATGACTAAATGAAAGATACTTGTTATATTTATCTTTGTACATTTTTTACTTTGTGTCAATTTCTTGCTGCCTTAACTATTAATTGCCTTCATACATGTTAAAGTAGATAGGCTTTCTATTATTTTTAATAACTTGCCAAGCAATTTAGTACTACTTCATGGTACAAAAGTTAAAATCGATTAATGGGAACTTAACCCAAAGTGTTTAATTAAAAAAAAAAAAAACCTGAAATTTTCTAGATTAAGATTTCCCAAAGTTTTTATCTGATTTAAATACCTAATAATTTAGTTCATTTATTTTTCTTGACCTTTAAACTCAGACATAAAGTCCAGCTAACTTGGTAGTAGAAAGGAAAAAAGTAAACGTTAAGACTAAATTTCTTAACTTACAGAATGGTTTTTCAAAAGCTTTTTTAGGGCTTGTTTATTTATATTTTCCTTAAAATCTACAAACAAAACAAGTATTATTCTAAAACATTATAGAACATAAAAATGATAAAAGCGTGTATTTTCTCTCTAAAATGTTTATGATTTACTTTTAGTTCACTGCTATGATAAGAGAAACTGAAGTTCCCAGTTTTCTATGTCAAGTAGGGAGACTTTTCTGGTTTTAGCATCTTAGAAAGACTTGCATTAGGGAAATATTCTCCTCAATTCCAGACAAGCCAGGGTGGTTGGCCGCTACTGCTACTAAGTCGCTTCAGTCGTGTCCGACTCTGTGCGACCCCATAGACGGCAGCCCACCGGGCTCCCCCCGTCCCTGGGATTCTCCAGGCAAGAACACTGGTGTGGGTTGCTATATTTCCTTCTCCAATGCCTGAAAGTGAAAAGTGAAAGTTTAGTCGCTCAGTTGTGTCCGACTCTTAGCTACACCATGGACTGCAGCCTACCAAGCTCCTCCATCCATGGGATTTTCCAGGCAAGAGTACTGGAGTGGGGTGCCATTGCGTTGGCTACGGCTTCCCTGGTGGCTCAGAGGTTAAAGCATCTGCCTCCAATGCGGGAGACCTGGGTTCGATCCCTGGGTCGGGAAGATCCCCTGGAGAAGGAAATGGCAATCTACTCCAGTATTCTTGCCTGGAGAATCCCATGGATGGATCGCAAAGAGTCGGACACGACTGAGCGACTTCACCTCACTCTAATGTAAAATCCTTCTTGTTTACTGTTCCATTCATGATTTCCTGATAGCCATTGTTTATGTCTGTATATTTAAAAATTCTTTCCAAGTTTTTAAAGATTCATTTATATTCTAGGTATAGAGTCTTTAAGTTTAATTATTAAGCATGGCCTTTCCTTTGAAAGTAAGCATATATTAAAAAAAAACAAAACAGGCCTCATTTTTGTAGTTCATGTTGAGTTTGTTTTGGGAGAGAGCAACATGATGTGTGAAAATGACAAATAAATGAATAAATAATAAATTAAGAGATAATGAGTTGGTAAGTAATGAATTGATTAATGTCATTGTGATGTTTCACATTGATGTTGTTGCCTAGAAGTGGAGTATCAGTTTGCATTGAAATCCCTTAAATGAATATGAAGAGGGGAGCCTAATTTTATGTCACTGTTCAGTTTAATGACTTGTACTGTATTTTAGTACACATTAGTAAGTGTGTATAGTGTTCTTTATATATTACTGAGGAGTTCTTTTCTTCTGTTGAAATGCTAGACTATATACTATTAAAAAATAGAATAACATTGTAAACTAACTTTGTGTGTGTGTGTGTTAGTTGCTCAGTCATATCCAACTCTTTTGCGACCCTATAGACTGTACGCCAGACTCCTCTGTCCATGGAATTCTCCAGGCAAGAATACTGGAGTGGGTAGCCATATCCTTCTCCAGGGGATCTTCCTGACCCAGGGATCGAGCCTAGGTCTCCTGCATTGCAGGCAGATTACTTTACCATCTGAGCCACCAGGAAAGCCCAAATCAACTATACTTCAGTTGAAAAAATAGAGTAACATCAATTTTGAAAACTGACATTTTCAGAATAAATGAACCAAAAGAAATAGTACTTTTTTTATTTAAGGTCATGAAATTAATTTAAACTCAAGAGTGTTAGAAAGGAGGATCTACATAGAAATTGGAAAGCAGTGGGTATTTCTTTCTCTATGTAGCTGGTCTATAGTAGGGCCAGAAAGCAGTTGAAAGGAAAGCATGTAAAATTCAGCTTGTAAATATTTGGTTTACATGTGGTCAGTCATAAGATAGTGAGACCAGAACTGACTCATGTATGAAGGAATTGGAGATGATCAGAAGGTCAAAAGTCTCCCAATAAGAGATTAAACATTTATGGCTATTGCATATGCTCTTGGTGATTTCATTTTGCTTTCAGTATTGTCACTTTGAGTGAAATAGCTGCATTTTTTTAAAAGAAAAAGAATGCCCCCTCCCCACTCAGTGGCAAAAATTATAGCTTGAATCCTGGCAGGCTATATATAAAAAAATGTGTGCCATTGGCCCCAGGAGGAACCAAATGCCTCAGTCAGCTCAATTCATCATTACTACTGGAAAAAATAACTCAGCATGCCTGCTCTGCTCATGGTGAGTCAGTGGCATCATATTCATATACTGACAGCACTTTTTTCTTTTTAGGAATTACCCTGTCTATCCTGGGCCAAAGCACATGGCAGGAAGATTAAGTTAGGTATCAGAGTTCCAAAGAGCAAAGGCCAATATCTTTATTTTAAATTAGTAATTCACTCAAAAGTGTTGAAGAAAGTTTACCTTAGGTGCTGAGGTGATGACAGAGGTCAGTCTGATAGGGATCCTAACCGTGGGAAGCTTTTGATCTTATAGAAAATATGAAATATACTAAAGTAATTTTTTTCACGATGAACAAAATATATAAAGATTTTATTTTATTTTTTCCTTTTGAACTTTTTACTTTCTTTTGGGATATAGTTGATTAACAATCTTGTGACGGTTTCAGGTGAACAGTGAAGGAACTCAGCCATATATATATATACATGTATCCACTCCAGTTTTTTTGCCTGCAGAATCCCAGGGATGGGGGAGCCTGGTGGGCTGCCGTCTATGGGGTCGCAGAGTCGGACACGACTGAAGTGACTTAGCAGCAGCATTCTCCCCCAAACCCCCCTCCCATCCGGGCTGGCACATAATGTTTAGCAGAGTTCCATGTGCTGTACAATATGTCTTTTTTGGTTATCCATTTTAAATATAGCCGTGTGTACATGACCTTCCTAAACTCTGTAACCATCCCTTCCCCTGGCAACCATAATTTCGTTCTCTGAGTCTGTGAGTCCCTTTCTGTTTTGTAAGTTCATGTGTATCATTTCTTTTTATATTCCACATATAAGGATGTCATATGATATTTCTCCTTCTCTGACTTACGAAGTAATTTTTTTGGCATAGTAGGCAGAGTGAGTTACAAGTAATATGAAATGGTAATCTAGGAGGGAATGAGTAGTTTTGGTTGGGAGGTCTTTTATTTATTCAACAATATGATTACTATTGTGTTTTAGGAGGAATTTTTAACAAGGAGATTTAATTGTAGCTCTGCTTGATCTAATAATCCATCAAAAATTGATTGAACACCTAGAATTAATGAGATATTTAAGAGAATAAGAGATAGCTACACACAGTTGAAGTTTTTAAAGTAAGTTATGGCCCAATGGAGTGAAATAGATATATAACTAGTATTGATATTTAAAGCAAGATATGGTAAATATTATAGTCCATGGGTAAAGGATATCATTTCTTGCTTACAGTGTGTTATTTATATGTGCTTTAAATATCGGTATATATTTTTTGGTCAAAGCTTCTAATACTGGATTTAGTTCAAATTGGAAAATGCTGACCATATTATCTAATAAATAAAGCTAGTCTTCATTTGTCAACCTAATAAGCCAAATCAGACTTAATTTTTGGTAAGAAAAAGAACAACTTCATTTTCGATTTAAGTAAACTGTATGTCCTTCTGAAAGCATCTCATTTCTGCTTGCTAATTCTAAGTTAGATGAATTGATAGGCAAACAGTTCTACCCTGCAGTAGATAAAGGCATGGAGTCTGACTATGAGTTAGTGGCCAGTGAACTAAGAGTCTGTCTTTCTCATTTCTTACTTGATTCTTCCAGGACTCTTTCTCCAGACTAGGGCTCTTGAGTTGTTTCCAGTTGCTTGGTGATTTGGATGTTTTTAAGCCCTGAGCAATGTATTCTTGTGAGATTTGTAAAGTGGAGAAGGATAATTGTGAAAGAAAGGGGTGGCAGGTGGGGAGCTGGTGGAAAAGAAGAACCAGAGTGTTTTCAAGAAGATGGTTTTAAGAAAGAAGAGAGTTGAGAATTGAAGATCTGGAAATTGATTCTTATAAAATTACGCATAGTAGTGTGCACTTTGGGATGACTTTGTGTTTTGAAAATGCTTTGTAAATGACTTCGTTAAGAAGTGTGAGTAGAATTTTCCTAGATGAAGAAGGTGGAGAGGAGAGTCAGTTTGTGGAAAGGGAGCATTCATATCATACATAGGAAGCCTTGAAAAGAACCCACTGTTTATGGAAGTAGAGATCCTCATTGTGACTTTAAGATGGAGTTATATTGTGAGAGTGACAGGAAGTAAGACTAAAGAGCTGATTGGGTTCAATTTGTGAAAAAATTTGCATGCTATTAATATCTAATTTAGAGTTCAGTTATGCAGGCAGAAGGGTGACACAGTGACTTTTCATCTGGTCAATGCTAGTATGTACAGACAATTCATATGGCAGAGTGAAGGATGGGCAGGAAGTTGGGACATGCGATTGGAGGCAGCCAGCCAGCTGAGAGATTTTACCCATTTCATCATAAAATGAACACTTTCTCTCTCCACATTCTGTAATTGAGATGCATCTTACAATTGATAGAAGTTTTAAATTAACTGGCAGTATTTTTTTATTTTTTGGAGATACCTAAAATAATGATAAAGTATTTTAAAGTCAGTGAAAACTATAATTCAGATAGAGGTCCTAAAAGTAGGACCTGAAAGTGAGGGTTAAATAGAATTCAAGATCCATTTCCAGAGAAGAAAAATTTACCTGATCGAGTAAATTTGTTCTTTGACTTATGATAGGAAGTTTCTTTCTTTCTTTTTTCTTTAAAAGAAGTTTCTAAAGGTTGTTAAAATTTAAAGTTTAAGACTTGTCAAGGTACTTTGAATAAAGTCTTTTATAAAAAACTCAGTATGATTTTTATGGGAGCTGGATTATTTTTTGTGACTGAGAAAAGGTTTAATGGAGATAAAATATATATATGTATGTATATGTGTGTATGTGTATAAAATATATGTGTGTATGTATATATATGTATACATGTGCATATTAATATAAGACTAGCAATAAGTGGTTTCAAATATAAGCCCTCTCTACTTTTGAACATCTTTCTTTTTCCCATTCCTTGGACTTTTTCTTCCATCGTTTCCCAGGTCTCCATATACTTTCCTCTTAATTTCTTTTCTTATCCTATTTACCTGAAAAAAAAACTACTATCACTCCAAAAGCACTGTTTACTTATCTTTCAATTCTCTCCTTTTTTTTTCCTCTCCCTTTTCCTGCTGCCCTTTTTACCCCTGTTTTGTGGACAGTACTGGGAATAATATATAATACTAAAGGGAGCAATTAACTCAGCATTTGGCCCAGGGATAAGGTGGAGACTAGGTAGCTTGTGACTAACTCCTAAGGGCTCAATTTATATTAATGCTGCCTTTAGATTCACTTTCTTCACCTGCCTGCCCAGGACCAAACTCCCTAGTTGTTTATTCAAATCAAGATTTACTTTTGCAGTGAATGAGCCGATCCAAATAGGAAACAAAGTTCTTGAAAAGTGCCAGTTACAAGAGGCGATCACAAGATCACACAGTTTTGCTAGAATGCTTATCACGATATATGATAATACTTGTTAACTGAATCCTGAAGAACAGTCAGTTTCTTAGCACTGAGAAATCTTCAGTTCAAAACCCTTAAAAAGATAGTTGGCTTCCTAGAACTAGCGTAGAAATTCAGGTACTCTTCTTTGGGACTGGATATTGGCCATTCTGTTCAAAGCTGTAAGGCATTGTCTCTCATATGTTTGCTTTTTATGTTTAAATAATGTATGTATAATAATAAGTTTTAATTGTGAAAATTGTATTGTTCAGTTCAGTTCAGTCTGAGGAGGCCTTACCAATATCTATGAAAAGAAGGGAAACAAAAAGCAAAGGAGAAAAGGAAGGATAGACCCATTTGAAGGCAGAGTTCCCAAGAATAGCAAGAAGAGATAAGAAAGCCTTCCTCAGCGATCAATGCAAAGAAATAGAGGAAAACAATAGAATGGGAAAGACTAGAGATCTCTTCAAGAAAATTAGAGATGCGAAGGGAACATTCCATGCAAAGATGGGCTCGATAAAGGACAGAAATGGTCTGGACCTAACAGAAGCAGAAGATATTAAGAAGAGGTGGCAAGAATACACAGAAGAGCTGTACAAAAGAGATCTTCACAACCCAGATATCACGATGGTGTGATCACTAACCTAGAGCCAGACATCCTGGAATGTGAAGTCAAGTGGGCCTTAGGATGCATCACTACGAACAAAGCTAGTGGAGGTGATGGAATTCCAGTTGAGCTATTTCAAATCCTGAAAATTATATTACCCTTCTGATATTATAAGGTGTTGCTTTTCTGTTAATTTCTTAGGTTTTTCTTGAATTATTTTTTGTTCAGCCCCTAAAAAAGAATTCTGTTTTATACCATTCTGCAGCACGTATTTGAAGAGAGAGAATTATTTACTAGATTTAGCATGTAATCTGTTTTATACTTCAGCCATTTGCGTGCCAATAAAGTATTATTATAAAAATGGCTTCTTACAGTGCTATAAATTGGAGTAGTTCACACCTTAATTGGAAAATCAAAACCAGTATCTTATGGGATAGCACCAACTGCACTTTTAGGCAAAATTATCTTTGTAGTGTTTATATCTATTTCCAGGTCTTTTCTAATTAAATGGATCTCTTTCATAGTAGTTTATTTGCCATTGCCTATTGTTTCCTGGCAATTAATAAATGAGACTATTATACTATGGGTAGATTTCACTTCTGTTAGGATTGCTTGGCCCTGTCCTGATTCTAAAGTTTAAATCTTTAATAATTGGCCCTTTGTGAATTTCAGTAAGCACTTCTAATTCACAAAGTGTCTTTTGAAAAAGAGCGCTGTGGCATGAAGAATTCTTGTTTTTAGATATGCATGGAGAAATTTTGTTTTGATATCTCATGAACCAAGAAGGAGTCGTAAATTCAAACAATTTGAAGAGATAGAATTTAAAACACCTTGTTGTGTAGTGTCTTCAATTAAGGGTCTTTAATGTTAAGTATTAGACATTTTTAAGTTCCTGTATCTAAGACTGAAACTCTTTATTTAAATTAAATTCTTTCACTTTGTAAGGATTTCTGCTGACATTGTGGATGCTGTCCATTCATAATTTTGAATTCTGATTTAATTCCTGTAAGACTTTCCAAATACTAGCATTTCAACAGTTTTTATTCATTTTGAGATTTTTATCATTCTGTAGCAGGATCTCTGGAGGTACTCTCTGGGAAGAGTGATCTCATGGTGATTTCAAAGAGAATTTCCTATTTAGGTAACTAGAGAGTTTACATTATGAAAAAGAAACTGTGTGTGTTCTGGCTCCCTTGAAACACATGTATTTTAGATATTTATTCTTTGTTTTTTTAATATATGTTTCAGGTTTATAACCTTATAGTTCAACATCTGTAGATACTATGAAACGGTCATTTCACAAGTCTAGTTGCCATCTGTCACCACACCACCCTTCTCCCTTCCCCTCTGGTAGCAACTAATTTGTTTGCTGTATCTGTGAGCTTGTTTTTATTATATATATTTTTTCTTTTTAGATTTCACATTTCAATGAAATCATGTGGTTTTTATCTTTCTCTATCTGACTTACTTCACTTAGCATAATACCATCAGGATCCCTTCATGTTGCCGCAAATGGCGGGATTTCATTCTTTTTTACGGCTGAATAATATTTCATAGGAGATCAACCCTGGGGTTTCTTTGGAAGGAATGATGCTAAAGCTGAAAATCCAGTACTTTGGCCACTTCATGCGAAGAGTTGACTCATTGGAAAAGACTCTGATGCTGGGAGGGATTGGGGGCAGGAGGAAAAGGGGACAACCGAGGATGAGATGGCTGGATGGCATCACGAACTCGATGGACGTGAGTCTGAGTGAACTCCGAGAGATGGTGATGGACAGGGAGGCCTAGCGTGCTGCGATTCGTGGGGTCGCAAAGAGTTGGATACAACTGAGCGACTGAACTACTACTACTACTGCTATGTACCACATCTTATTTATCCATTCATCTAACCATGGTCACTTAGGTTGTTTCCATATCTTAGCTATTGTAAATAGTGCTTTAGTGAATGTAGCGGTCCATATATCTTTTTGAATTAATATATATATTTTTGTTGTTTTTTGGATGAATACCCAGAAGTGGAATAGCTGGGGCATATGGAATTCTATTATTAGTTTTTTTCAGTGATCTCTATACTGTTTTCCATAGTGTGTACACCAATGTACAGTCCTGCCAACAGTTCCCTTTCTACACATCCTCTCCAATATTTATGTCTTGTCTTTTTGGTAATAGTCTTTCTAACAGGTGTGAGGCAATATCTCACTATGGTTTTAAATTGTATTTCCCTGAAAATTAATTATATTGAACATCTTCTAATATGTCTGTTGACCATCTGTATGTCTTTGGGGAAAAGAATGTCTATTTGGATCGTCTGTCCATTTTTAAATCAGGTTGGTTTTTATTGTTGTTGTTGTTGAGTTATATGAGTTCTTTTATATTTTGGATATTAACCCCTTATAGGTTATGTGTTTTGCAAATATCTTGTGTTCAGTTGATTGCTCTTTCATTTTGGTGGTGGTGTTCTTTGTTGTGCAGAAGCTTTTTGGTTGGTTGTATTCTCACTTGTTTATTTTTGCTTTTCTTTCCACAAAAACATTGTTAACACCAATGTCAATGAGGTTACCACCGATGTTTTCTTCTAGGGGTTTTATGATTTCAGATCTTACATTCAAGTATGTAATCCATTTTGTGTATGATATAAGATAGGTCTAGTCTCATTCTTTTGCATGTAGCTGTCTTGTTTTCCTAGTGCTGTTTATTGAAGAGTCTGTGCTTTCTGAATTGTATGTTCTTTGCTCCTTTGTTATAGGTTAATTGTCCTTATATGTGTGGATTTAGTTCTGGGTTCTCAATTCTGTTCCACTGATGTGTTTCATATATCTGACTTTGTGCCAGTCCCATACTGTTTTGATTACTGTTGCTTTGTAGTATAGTTTTAAATCAGGGCTCATGATACCTTCAGCTTTGTTCTTCCTTATTAAGATTGTTTTAGATATTTTGTGTGTGTGTTGGGGGTGGGGTTCTACACAAATTTTAAATTTGTTCTATTTATGTGAAATGCACCTTTGGCATTTTGAAAGGAATTGCATTGAATCTGTAGGTTTCTTCATTTAATGAGGACATTTTAGCAGTATTAATTCTCCCAATCCATGAGCATAGAGTATCTTCCCATTTTCTATTTTCTTCAGTTTCCCTCATCAGTGTTTTATAGTTTTCAATGTAGAGGTATTTCACCTCCTTGGTTAAATTTATTCCTAGTATTTCCTTATTTTTGATTAAATTCTAAATAGGATTGTTTTCTTAATTTTCTTTTCAGAAAAATTTTTATTAGTATATAGAAACACAACAGATTTCTGTGTATTGATTTTATAATCAATGACTTTACTGAATTCATTTATTAGTTCTAAGAATTTTTTGGTGGAGTCTTTTTGGGACTTTCCTGGTGACTCAGATGGTATAGAATCTGCCTGCAGTACAGGAGACCCAGGTTCAATCCCTGGGTAGGGAAGATCCCCTGGAGAAGGGAATGGCTACCCACTCTAAAAGGTAGAATACCTTTAGAGTAGATATACCTTTAGGTAGAATACCTAATAGAATACCTAGTAGAATACCTTTAGGTAGAATACCTCCAGGCAATTTTTTAGTATTCTTGCCTGGAGAATTCAGTGGACAGAAGAGTCTGGCAGGCTATGGTCCATGGGGTTGCAAAGACTGGGACACGACTGAGTGACTAACACTTTCACTTTTTTAGGTATATATATAATATATATACATAATAGCATGTCATTTGCAAATAATAACTAGATATATGTAATATATAAAATAGTTTTAATTGTTCCTTTCTAATTTAGATGTCTTTTATTTCTTTATATATATATATATTATATTATATATGTATATAATAGCATGTCATTTGCAAATAATAACTAGATATATGTAATATATAAAATAGCTTTAATTGTTCCTTTCTAATTTAGATGTCTTTATTTCTTTTTCTTGCTTAATTGCTGTGGTTAGGACTTTCAGTCTTACATTGCATAAAAGTGATGAGAGTGGGTAGTCTTGTCTTAATGAATAGATTACATTAATTGATTATTGAATGTTGAACCATTCTTACATTCCTAGACTAAATCTCACTTGATTGCTGTATATGATCTTTATAGTGTGTTGTTTAATTTGTTGTGCTGATATTTTGTTGAGGATTTTGCACTGAATTATGTTAAGCAAAGACATTGACCTGTCATTTTCTCTTTTTTGGTGGTGTCTTTGTCTGGTTTCGTTATAAGGATAATCGTGACTTAATAAAATATGTTTTAAAGATTTCTCTCTTCTTCAATGTTGTGCAAGAGTTTTGAGAAGAATAGATATTAAATATTCTTTCAGTATTTTGTACAGTTTATCAGTAAAGCTGTCTGGTCCTGGGCTTCTGTTTGTTGGAATGAGATATTTGTTTTTAAGTCAGGAAAAGGAGCTTCCATTTATTTAAAATTGTTTAGCATATTAAGTTTTATCTGCCATACTACTTTACCTTATTCGCTCAATAACTGAATAGAGAATCCTTTTGAAAAGGCCTGTTAGATGGTGATAGGAATTTTGTTCATTATCTTTGAAGGACCGCTACTGAGATTAAAACATGAAGAAAAGTTAGAAGTAAATATTTATTCATTCATTCACTTTGGTAATTCACGAGATACTTTTGAGTAGCTTTCTATCTGCTAGAGGTACTAAGTATTAAATGATCTGTAAAGTATTTCTAACAATTACAATGTAGAATGTGAGTCTTAGAATTTGTGTGAAAAAAAATCCTGCTAACATTTTTTCTTGCTCTAAATATGTGTGTTTATTTCAATACAAAAAAAGATCTAGGTTATAATTACTATTTCCTAATAACTCCAGTGCAAGAAACATGAGTGTGCACTTGGAACTTTAGTGATATTCTAAACTGGCAGGTATACTGAGTTAGAGTCATTTTGATTTTGACAGTTGTTGAAAGGATCTTTACAGGTGTTCATTTAGCAAAACTTTCCCCAATATTCATAGTCTGCAGTCTCTGACTTCGGTCATTCTGATACAGATGCACACTATTTATCTCAAGGAAACCTTTGCAATTAAAATGCAAGATTATTTCCCACCTATCATATCAGGATGTCAGGAGTTCTTACGTTTTTAATTTTGTCACTTCTTTTGGGCAATTCTGCTTAGGTGCTGGATGTCATAACAATTAGAACGGAGAAAGGAAGGAGACCGTGTGTGCATGTGGCACTCCCAGGAGCCTGGGTTCTCAGAAAGTTCACAAAAATCAGTTCATCACTTATATTAAAAACCGTCAGAGCTCAGTTTCTATATCTATATGTACTTTTTTTTACATGTAGAAAAAATAATGTTATTTTAATGTTAGAATTTCAGTTTCAGGCATTTCAACATCAATATCATGACAGTATTGTATACAGCACACTTTATATCTGTAAATATTTTTTATTCAAAGCAGATACGTAGTTTGTACTTGTACATCACCATTTCTTCTTATTCCCTACACTCACGTACAATGTATCTCTTGATGGAGAAAACTGAAAATTTGACTGTCAATGTTTCTGATGTTGCAATTTGCATTTTTATGTAATTTGACAGAAACTCACTGTTAAGTCTACATCCATTTCAGATGTTTTAGAGACCAAAAGTCTTTGTTTTCCTATTAGTATTTTATGTGTAATTTCCTGTGAGCATTTTGTATATAAAATGCATAAAGGAATATTTATTTTTTTATTTTAGATTCCTCTTAACTAATATAAAATTCATATGTTTAATATTGTTTTAAAAATACACTTAAACACATAATAAAAGTCTTAGTTGCTATGCCTTTTACTGATAAAAAACAGTCTGGAACAAATAAATTCTTTGAAATCCAAAGAATTTTGTATTTCAGAGACATCTGAAAGGACATTTGCAAAATTGCCAACATGTTACTTGTAAATTTAAAATTGTCTTTAGGCAACCTAGGCATGTAGAAGGATTTGTAACCAGCTTGCCAGATTGCCAGGCATTTTCATAAGCTTAATCCGTTTAAGCTCACAAGTAAGAGCTACTATTAAGAATTTATTTATTCAACAAATTATTATTGAGCATTTTTAAAAGCAACTGTCCCTTTTCTAGTCACTGGAGTTACAGTAGTGAGCATATTCAACAACAGCATCTTTGTCTTTATGGAGCTTGCATTCTGGTGGGAACATAGCAGAAAAGTTAGATACATGATGTATCAAATAGTGATCTTATAGAGAAAAGATAAAGTTAGACAGGAAGATGGGGAGTGCTGGGGGTATTCAGTTTACAATAGGGTGGTCAGGAAAGGTCTCACAGAAATGACCATTTAAGGAAGACCAAAGGAGATTGGGGAGTGAATAAGTGCTTACAGGGGGAATGTGTTCCAACCGGAGCATATTCTCAATCCTGAGGCAGGAGCTTGGCTGGAGGCCTGGGAGGCTTGGAGAGCTGGGTTGACTGGGACTCAGTGAATGGAGTGTCGGTACTGAGTGAATGAAATGGGAGAGTGGAAGAGGGAGAGGTCCAAAGAGGTATTGTGTGCAGGGAATGGGGAAATCATATAATACTTTGTGAGGAGTTTGGCCTTACTCCAAAGAAGATGGAAAACCATTTGAAAGCTCCTTAAGCGTGAAGAGTTAATGAAAACATCTTCAGAAACCCTCACTATACGTTGTGTGGTGAAACCTCTTATTTATAATAACTAGTTCTTCTACGCTTCCCTTTCACATTTCCTCCTTTATTCTGAATGTTGAATTTAGGAAGACTTCACATTTCAAATATACATACCTCAAAGAAGCTGCGGTAGGTTTTTCAGAGTCCAGTTTCAGGTGATGCCAAGCACAGAGCAGTGTATCGGTTCAGGCAGAAACCAGCCTGCAGCTTTCTCTTCAGGGCTCTGGCCATGACGTTTTGAAATGGAAACACCGAGGCCATAAAACGGAGACTGTAGAAGTAATAGCTTTTAAAGGAGATTTGCAGACTACTACACTTTTCTTGCCCTAGTTAATAGTATAGGACATGCAGAGAAGAAAGAGTTAAGTGGCTTGACTAATATTTTCCTGGATTGTAAAGGAGAAGTAGGGGTAGGAGGGAATGAAGGAAAAAAAAAAAAATCTGACCTAAAAAAAAAAAAAAAAAAAAAAATCGAGTTGCTTGGGAATCCT
>SJYT01002803.1:98089-112385 GCA_006410635.1 Cephalophus harveyi
CGAGATGCTTGGGAATCCTTGAAAAAATCCAGATGGTGAAGACATAAAATTAGAGTGATCATATGTCCTGTTTATTTCCCAGGAAATCCCAGTTTATGCCTCTTGTTAAGTCTAATTATTAATAGCCCCCCCTTTCATTCCCAGAGGTGTCCTGATTTCGATAATGAGCTAATGTGGTTATCCAACATAAGTCCATTACTGTTATGCTTCATTTATATTAATATCATTTATTTTATTTGAAATCATTTTAATTTTTGGTGTGTTCATAATTTTAGCTTGATTTGGGCTATTATTAATAATGTTATATTTATATATAACATAAATTTATATGTTGCATAAACATTACAGTGCAGTCATGTTTCCAATTGAGATACTATATTAGCAAAGTGAATGTGGGCACAGATATAAAAGCATTCATTCCAGAAAATTCCCTTCAAAATGAGACCTGTATTTTTGTCTTCAGACTCCTTCCATAAACCAAAACACTTCAAAACTTTTAAATAATACATAAATAGTGGTGGTTGTTTAGTTGCTAAATTGTGTCCGACTCTTGCAATCTCATGGACTGTAGCCCGCTGGGCTTCTCTGTCCGTGGGATTTTCCAGGCAGGTATACTGGGGTGGTTTGCCATTTTCTTCTCCAGGGGATCTTCCAGACCCAGGGAATGTTTATTATGATGTATATACATAAATATAGCATTCCCTGGTAGCTCAGTTGGTAAAGACTCTGCCTGCAGTGTAACAGACCCGGGTTCGATCCCTGGGTCCGGAAGATCCCCTGGCGAAGGAAATGGCAACCCACACCAGTATTCTTGCCTTAAAAATCTCACGGACAGAGAAGCCTGGCAGGCTACAATCCATGAGATTGCAAGAGTCAGACACAATTTAGCAGCTAAACCACCACCATTTATGTGTTATTTAAAAGCATTGAAGAGTTTTGGTTTGTGGAAGGAGTCTTAAGACAAAAATAAAGGTTTCATTTTTAATGGAATTTTCTGGAATGAATGCTTTTATATCTGTGCCCACATTCACTTTGCTAATATAGTATCTCAATTGGAAACATCACCACACTGTAAATATTCTTGTAACGTTCTTATAGACATGGCATTGTAGTATCAGAGGAAGAAAACTTAATGGAGAGTCTGGAAACTTGAATTCTAATTTTATCTAGTAAGTGGCTTTCTGACTTCACCAATATCATCTACCCAGTCTGTGCCTAAGGCTGTCTTTCTGGCCTAAACCAAGTCATAGGCTATTGTGCGGAGCCATGGACCTAATATATTCGAAAGAATTTTATAAATTATCATTTCTATCTGAATCTGAGATTGCATTAGATCTGTAGAAAAAAGAAAACTCTTTTAAGTGAGATGGTTAAATTTCTTTCCTAAGGAAGTTCTGAACCAGTAAGTTAATTACCTCTTTCCCCTAGGGAATGAATCAGCTAATTATAAAGAGAGAGCCAAGGTCAAATTTAAGCCAATCTTTCCATTAGTCTAGGAGCTACTTAGTTCATCCATTGCATAGCGGGAATTCTGGAGCTAATGTGAACAGTTTGACAGATTTGGGAGTCTAGGCAAACAGACTTTTCATAATGACTTCATTATTTTATTGAAAATAATGTGTATTAATAGACTGTCAGAGATACCCAAATGTCTATCCTTCACATACAAATACTTTATGGATTATGTGCACCAATGACCTGCACGATGGGCATAGATAATTAAATTTTAACTCTCTGTTTGCAATTAATCCAGCTTAATATCTGTGTTTCAGTGTAGGACATAGCTTTCACCAGAGATATTGGAGCAAGAATGACTATGTTTAAATAGGCTTAAGCATATTCCTTTTTAATAATGTTCATTCACAGTTTTATTGTTTGATTGAGTAGATCCACATTCTGTCCTCCTATAGTTGGCCTATCTTTGACATAAATGGTATTTTTATGAACTACATTTTCACTAGTGCAGTGAATCATCCGTTTCTGGATATCTGCCAATAGATCAGTCGTGACCTTGGGATAAAATAACAATTGGGAAAAATAATCAGATTTCCATATGTGATGCCAGGCAATGTAAAGAGTATAAGGTGTGCCCTTTCCCTAGCACACACTTATTCAAACACACAGAAATGAAGGAAAAATGAAGTTAACCTTTTGTCTGATATTATTTTTAAGGGCTGGAAAAACAATGACTAATGAGAGCAGTTATGGTGTACCATTGTTATTGAATGTACTTTTAATGTGTGTTTGGGGTGGGATTGGGGTGGAAAGTTTTAAAAGCTGGGATATCTGATTTAGTGTAGAAATGAGTTCTGGCCATTTACATTTTAATGTTTTTCTCGTTGTTGTTGTTCAATTGCTAAGTCGTGTCTAACTCTTGGTGACCCCATGGACTATAGCACGCCAGGCTCCTTCGCTCTCCTCTATCACCTGGAGTTTGCTCAAATTCTCATATATATTTTTAGAAGTTAAATGGCTCTTTCTCCTACAGTAAAAGAAGAAAATGAAAGAAAAGAAAGAAGGAGAAAAGAGAACAGAAAGAGAACAAGTGAACAGAAGCTTCTGAATAAGCCCTAGGATTGGTTCTTGACTTATTAATAGCTTGTTCTAGGTTTATTTTTTGTTTTACTGGTTCTGGTAGTGGTGATAGTGATGATTGTGAGGAACATGGGTTTACCTTTAAATATGAAGTATCGGAATAAATAAATACAGGTTTTAATAGTGAACATTTCAATAGGTTAAGATTCTTTAATTCTTAACAATTCATCCTTAATATATCATTGAACCAAGCAGACATGGCGTCACATAAATGATTGCTTGAAAGCACTGACTGAAAAGTGTATTGAACTGAGAAAACCGCAGTAAAAAATGTTAGGTATTTTACATATTTTAAAATATAGAAATTTTAATAATTTGCAGTGTTATTCTCTCAACTCATGTTCATTTTTACAGAAAGTATTCCAAGGATGTTTCCTTTTTTGCCCAGTGTTATCCAGAAAATGCTCCTCTAAACCTAGACCTCTGTTAGACGTAGAGATGGACTTCAGGTACCTGTGCTGAGAATTAAAACTGTCAGGAGAATGTAGCCAGATACTGCATAGTTGAAGTACCAGCATTGTTCCTAACTGGTGAGCCCAGTAGTATCGGATGTGCCTTTCATTTTTGTTAATGAAAATACCTAGTAGAATTCCTCGGGTTATGTAACAGTGTGCTTGCTCTAAGGATCAGTATTATTTCAAATGACTTCTGATGTCATATGTATTAACAGGACAGTGATTACCAAATAGTCTAAACATTTATCAAACTTTTTAAAATATTTTCAGAATTTCCATGTAATATGGGCTCCTTAATTTAAATATAGGTTATTTTATGTCTATGAGGGAGAATGAGAAAAATTCAGTAGGGTAAAGAAAGAAAAGAAGAAGTTAAGAAAATTTCTCCAAAGAAAACAAGAAGGAATTAAGGATTCATAAGATACCTCCACCTGGTGGGATATTTTCTATTTTTAAATGTGTTTTGATAGTGTTAAGAACACAATCTAAAAGAGACAGCCTATGTGAAGTTTATATCATCTTGGCTATTGGGTAGTGACTAGTACATGCATTTGCTTTCAGAAAGAAGTGTGTTTTGTTCCTTAAAGCATTTTCGAAAGTTACTAGCTGATAATGTTATATATTATTTTTATACAATAAGTATGTTTGGAGTTGTAAATGTTACTGTACACCACAATGTGTCTATTCTTATGGAATGCAGGCATCCCTAAAGGTTGATACTTGGGAATCCTGAGTATGCCTTACATTTTTTCTTTTTTTTTTTTTTTTTCTATAAACTCATTTTATTTTTTAAATGTATTTTTAATTGGGGGGAAATTGCTTTACAGTGTTGTGTTGGTTTCTACCGTACAACAGTGCAAATCAGCCATAATTATATGTACATCACCTCCCTCTGGAGCCTCCAACCCCTCATCCCATCCCACCCCTTTTGGTCATCACAGAGCACCAGGCTGAGCTCCCTGTGTTAAATAGCAACTTCAGCCTTACATCTCTTCATGTGCCTGTTGAGGATGTTGGATTTGATTTTTGTATGTGGTTTTTACAAAAGTAGCCTGCTTTAAATAACTTTTTAAACATTCATGCTTTTTAGCAAAAAAAAAAAAAAAAAAANCACCCCTTTTGGTCATCACAGAGCACCAGGCTGAGCTCCCTGTGTTAAATAGCAACTTCAGCCTTACATCTCTTCATGTGCCTGTTGAGGATGTTGGATTTGATTTTTGTATGTGGTTTTTACAAAAGTAGCCTGCTTTAAATAACTTTTTAAACATTCATGCTTTTTAGCAAAAAAAAAAAAAAAAGGCATAGAACTTAGAATTTCAGCTTGCAATTGTTGTGGATTTTTTTGTTTTGTTTTGTTTTGTTTTCATATCTGTGAAGGGATGCTGACTAGAGTCTGTTTTAATTCCCAAAATATGATTTTTCCTTGAAATGAACTTTTAAGTGGTATGATCTGGAATATATCAGATCTGATAAAATGAGAAATCTTTCACATTGATGTAAAAAGTTTTACTAAACCTGTTTCTATGAACAAACATTTAGTTCTGTTATACATAGCAACTACAGAGGAAGCTGTGTATTTCATATAATTCCATGTGAGTCCTTTATAAAAGACACTATAGTGTGATTTTTTAAAATGACTTTTGGATAATCCAGTAGAGCACTTCACATTTTTTACAATGTACAGTTGGAATCAGTGCTTTCTACCTCTTAGCAACTAATGAAAAATATATATGAAACCGTGAATCTATACAAGAAAGTCATTTTGTAGGAGGATTTGGAAGGTTTTTCTCTTATCAAATTGTAATATGGATGATTTTAGCTTAGAATTGTTGAATTCTACTTGACATCATTTTTTATAATAAAATTTCCCTCTTCACTGGAATTTCTGGTACAAGAGTTGTTTGGAGTGATTTGGAATAGAATACTTGGACTTTCTCATGGTGTAATTTAAACAAGACAATCTGAATAAAACTACAGGAGGAATTTAAGACAAAGATGTCCTTTGGGTTTAGCTAACATTTTGCAGTGCAGTCCTTAAGGTAAAACACTAAGTATATCAAGCTTATTGAAGTGACTAGCATACAGGCCATTATTTAATATGAATGGCTAGTTTCACCTTTGAATGAGCGAGTGTACATGTGAGTTATTGACAGATAATGCGTAAGGGGCCATTAGATAACAGACATCATTCTCATGTGAATTGGGAAACTGAAGAGGGAAAATTACCAGTGTTTAATTTCATTTGCATGTTGCAAGGGAAGAAAACTGCTTCCATAGTGCCGATTGCAAACAAGTATATTTTTCCTTGAGTATCAGAAAAGCTAGATCTTTTTTTATTATTCAAAGCTGTTAATCTCCAGCTGAAAAATAATTAGTAATTCTGGTAAATGAAATTTACTGTCAGTATTGTCTACTTAAAGATTATATTTTAGACTAATTATAAAAAAGGGGATTAAAATAGAAGTGTAAATGTTTCTGGTGAAAAAAGGGATACGTTAATTTTCTCTCTCTCGTTGGACTATTATTTTATCAACAAAAGAAAGAGGAAAAAAAGGAAAATGAAAACCAAACTTGCTGTCAAGTAATTGTGAAAAACAAAGCATTGGGTATAAACAGTATTATTCAAGTGTATTAGGCTGTTAAAAATTAGGATACTAAATGATCTGATTTCCTTTATGATGAAAATATGCATGTGTATTTGCAATCTTAGTATACAAGTAGCAGTAATAGATGTTTTCTTCCTAAGTATGTTCATCTGTTTTATATTTAATTGGGAGAAAATTTCTTTCAGTTTTCTGATTATAATGATAACATGGCATGCAAGAAACCAGAGCATGTTAATCAAACCTCATGATTATAAGTATTTAACTTCATGGAAAATGATCATTACGGATGTTCAATAACAATCATTTGGCCACGTTTTATGTAAAGTTAGTTCCATCCTTAATACTATAAAGTTATGCATTTGTGTATCTCGCTAATGAAGGGAATTTGTAAATCTTCTGATTCAGAGTTTGAATCTCTCATTTCATTTTGCAGCTTAGAAATTACTTTTAGAAAATCATTATGCATTGTTATATGAAATATAATTTGTTAACTGGCTTTTTCCAAGTTATTGTTATTCATTTTATTCTAGGTGTTGAGTACTTTTAAGTACTAATTTGTTTAAAGAAAATAAACCTTCTAAGAATAAAAGTTTTATTCTATGCCATGGATCTGTCTCTTATACACATCTTTCATCCTTAATATATCATTATATGGATATAAAATATTGATTTTATTAGAACATATGAGTTGGAGATGCCACAGGTATAACTAATGATCATCACTGAGATAAAATATTAGGTTTTTTAAAAAGGAATTAATGTCAACAATATCCTGTGTATTTTAACCACTAATTTTACCTTTAGATTTTCTTTAAGTATCTTATTATGGTTTTAGGCATTTCTGTGCCTTTCTAAATATTAAAGCTGGGCTGTGTACATGAATACTTGTCATTAAGTCATATACATTTGAAATATTTCTTACTGTGGCATTTTCTCAATTTATTTTCTCTTTTATATTCCATGACTCCACACTATTAATGGATCTTGAAACTATTGTTTAAATGTTATACTTTCCAGATGCAGTGATGAAATATTTCAAAATATGAAAAATATGAGCAGATGATAAAACATAGCATATCAGGCTTTAGCAGTGAATCTGAGAACCCCAATCTAACCTTGCCCTCTTTCCCCTATTCTTATGCCCTACAGTAAGAATTTAGCAATTGATTTGGTAACACCTAGCTCAGTGTCTGACGCATAATAGACATGAACAAAAGCTTTTTAAATGAATGAAGAAACTCAGATCAACAGAGGTTCTCAAAGGGACCATATGTTTATTTGTGATATGGATGAGTGTCTGGATATCCAGTAAAAACAGTGGAAGATAAATAGTGGTAGAGAACATTCTTCATTTGGTGTTGATTGCTTATGCCTCATCTGAGACTTCTTAAAAATGTATGTTTCTGTTCATTTTAGCCCTCAGAACCAGTTACTTTTCCACATCTGTTTAATTCATTAGTTCTCTGTTTCATCTAGGGAGTAGTTGGTTTTGCAGTTTATCCCCACTGCTGAAATATTCTTATTTGTGTCCTTATCTGGATGATGGAAGAACTACGTTTTCCACTGTTATGTGTGATTTTTTCCTTTGTTTTCTCTAAATGAATTGTTTCTAAAAAGGAATTTAAACTAGGGTAATTATTATTTAATCTTCCTAGTGTTTGTGAAAACAAAAGTTGACCTCATACAGTGAAGGGCTATGGGAAAACTTGGGTGTAGCAAATATTTTTTAAAAGTAAAGGGGAAAACAATTCAGCAGTGAAAGCAGGAGAGTATGCTTCAGTTTTCCACATTTTACCTCCAAAAAAAAGTCACTCAAAAAAAAAAAAAATGCAGTTTTTAAGGTATTTTCCTTAGAGTACTTCCATTATCTGAATAATATTTGATGGCAAAGATCAAACAAATTTGATTCAACTCAGAATATGCTGAGGGTGAAATCTTTTTCTTTTGTGGAAGGCTTCATTCTCCCATGAACACTGAGAAGGAAAACTTAGGTACATTCTACGTAACTCCATTTAATAAATTTTCCTTTTCCTCCTCCCTTTTCCCCCCTCTTACCTCTTTTTTATAACACCTGTCACTTTCTCCTTCTCTTTTTTCCCCTTTTCCTTCCATTAGTGTTTATTAAGAGTTTATTTCTTGCTGGGCTCTTCTTCAAGACACATAGTTCATCTTCAGACTCCAGAAAGAGACGAGAAGTAGTAGAATGGTGCCTTTTCTTGTCCCACCTCAACAAACAAATCCTTTCTGGAGATATAGACCCTTTTGGCATCACTCATGGCCTCTGTCTGACCCACTGCCAGGATTAGAAAAAGCAGAGGGTTTTGCCTCTTTGGGTTGGAACAGGATTTTGGTCCTCAGTTTCTGATTCCACTGAACCCTTTTGTGCAATACACACACTGCAGTGGAATGCAGCAGCCCCGCCTTATGCCGATTTCTGTTTTTAAATGTGTTCCTTCTAAAAATGTAGCCCTGGGGAATGCCCCTGGGATTTATGATTTTACATTATAGGTGAATACTTGAAACCCCTGTGTGGCTTTTTTTTCAAAATGTAAAGGGATCTGGAGCCTACTGGTATTGTTCCCTCATTTAATAAACAAGGCAGTTGAGCGATTGAAAAGTGAAGTTATGTAGCCGTTTAGTGGCAGAGACCTGCCTGAATCGGTCTGCAAATCCAGAGACCCTTGCAGTTCAGTTAGCATTATACCCTGCTCTTTGCCTCACTCAGCATATAGACAAAATTAGATTTGATAGTCTAAAAATGGAGTATGTTTCTGAAAGTTACTTGGAAAACCTATTTTATTTTATAAATTAGGTAGTTTAGCATGATCTAGTATAGAGAATCGTTACCAGATGTACCTGGGTGTGCATCCAAACTCTGCCACTTAATATTAGAATGAACTTGGACCATGTATTTAACCTCTTTTTCTTAATCTGTCAAATGGGGACAATAAACACTCATATTATGTGGTTATGGTGAAACCAGGTCTCAAATCCAAGAATTCAAAGCTCCTGACACCAGAATAAGGTGCCCCAGGGAAAATGAAATCCATGTAGAATGTCTGGCCTCAATTTACCCACTAGTATTGCTCATTTCTTTAACAGATTTTAGCAGCATTGCTCAGAGCTAGCACTATTTAATTGATTTGTACTCCAGATAGCATCCTTTATTTATATAATTTTGGAACATTTTCTTTTTACTGATTGTTGAAGGTATCTTATTTATATTTGGACAGCACTTCAGGGAAGTGGTTTTTCAGTAGTTTCGCTTTCAAAATGTTTTGTGATGTAGTTTATCATAGATGTATGTGGCGATTTTATTTAATTCTATGAGGTAGGCTCTTATAATAAACAGGACTCTTTGTATCAAGTGAATAATTCTAGAAAGTTCTAAAGGACTCACTGGTTTTTGGAATGCAGGGCCTCCATTCTGGAGATCAGCTGGTGAAATACAATATACAGCATTGTGACTGGGAACAGTTAAGAAAATTCAGGATTCAAGAAAGTATAATTTCTCTCATTTGTTGTCACCAGTTGTTCCTTAATATTGGACAGTGCCATTTACTCTACAGATGGGAGGAAAATAGTTCATAAAATTGAAGTGTATTTAGGACTGTATTACTGTAGGTTTTCCTTACATGGTACAATGGCTAAATAATGTTCCCAATTGAGAAATCATATATAATGTTAATGTTAGGCATTTTATTGATGGTGAATATCTTTCCTTTGCATTCCTATGTGGGTCAGCCAAAAACTCACCTCAAAGATCATCTCCATTCTTAGATTTTTCAATATATTCATTGTTGGCACAAAGGTTCAAGACACAGGGAATTTTCTCTTTTAATTAAGCCAGATAGTTGTTTAATAAAAGAGCCTCTAAATTTGGTGATGCTGTAGGCTGTCATCTACTGAATACATCATACTTCACTATTTAGGTGCTGGGCTTCCCTGGTGGCTCAGAGGTTAAAGCATCTGCCTGCAAGGCGGGAGACCCGGGTTCGATCCCTGGGTTGGGAAGATCCCCTGGAGAAGGAAATGGCAACCCACTCCAGTACAGTCCATGGGGTCGCAAAGAGTTGGACACGACTGAGCTACTTCACTTTCACTTTCACTTATTGAGCTTTGGTTAAAAAACTTATATCTTAAACTGATCATGTTATTTTTGTAAATAAATAGATTAGCAGTGCTTTAGAGTGAATCCAGTATATCAACAGTCCATGGGGTCCCAAAGAGTTGGACACGACTGAGCTACTTCACTTTCACTTTCACTTATTGAGCTTTGGTTAAAAAACTTATATCTTAAACTGATCATGTTATTTTTGTAAATAAATAGATTAGCAGTGCTTTAGAGTGAATCCAGTATATCAGCACTATGAGGATTTTTTCTGGAGTGAATTGCATTAGCAATATTAAATTAAGACTTGTAAACATGCTCAAATGAAAACAACTGAGGTTAGTTTTATTTAGCTAAAAGGGACATTAGAGTTAGCATGGTCCTTGTTAGCAAGTCCTTGTTTCTGAAACACATAAATGAACTTTCCTTCCCTTTTACTTTTGTTTTTTATTTTACCAAAGGGATGAAAATGCTTGTGCTGTAACAAAGTAAGAAATTATGTTTTGCTTACAAGTAACTGAATGGTTAATAGGTAATTAAATATAGGAGAAAATATCTACAGAAAATTTTGATTCCTTTTCTAATATTAGAAATGAGAAATTCAAAAGAAATTAATACAATGTGTATTAATTAAAGCATTTTGTATTTTGGTAATACCTTTGTTCAAATAAGTATTCCTTAGAAAGAGAAGTCTATTTTTAGTCTCATATTTTGCTTATTATCTCTGAATAGCTGAAAATTTTTTTCCTTTAACTTCATAGTAATTTACATTTATTTTTAAATTTTCAAAATAATTTTCTCTTTTTGGCTTAAAGGCACACATTGCACATAAATGTAATATTTATACATATTATTTATTTTGTAAATTATAAATATTATTATTGTAAACATTACAAATGTAAGTTTTTCTTTGGGACAAATGACATTTATTCAATGCAAACTTTCTTGAGTGTTTCCAAGAAAAAAAGCTCATGAAAGGACATGAGAGTGAAAAGGTACATAGTTATACTATTACACCAGAGGGATGGAAACACTTGATTATTGCTATTAGGGTACAGATTGTGTTCTTCTGCTAACATTCTTCTCTTGCATTTTAGCTAAGGGATTATATTAATGTGAACGAAAATGAAGGAAACATCTAGGAGGAAATTTGCCAATGAAATGTGCCAATGAATTGGATTTCTATGTAGTCAGGGTTTATCAAAATGGAACTTTCACAGCACAGCTTGTCTCTTTGCATTTGATCCCTGGTTATTTCAGTGAGCTTTCTCAGGTGATCTTGCTGCCTAGTTGCTTCAGTCTCTCTTCTCTAAAGCATGAGCATCTGTGCTAAGTCACTTCAGTCATGTCCGACTCTTTACGACCCCGTGGATTGTAGCCCACCAGGCTCCTCTGTCCATGGGATTCTCCAGGCAAGAGAACTGGAATGGGTCGCCATGCCCTCCTCCGGGGAATCTTCCTGACCCAGGGATCGAACCCACAGTTTCTTTTGTCTTGTTCGTTGGCAAATGGGTTCCTTACCACTAGTGCCACCTGGAAAGTAAGCTCCTCTGTCCATGGGATTCTCCAGGCAAGAGAACTGGAATGGGTCGCCATGCCCTCCTCCGGGGAATCTTCCTGACCCAGGGATCGAACCCACAGTTTCTTTTGTCTTGTTCGTTGGCAAATGGGTTCTTTACCACTAGTGCCACCTGGAAAGTACAGTTACATCAGTATCTTTTCTGAGTGGCATTATCTATTGTTTTAATGTTTGATACTTTTCTAAGGTTGAAAATCATAAATAGTTCTTTGTTCCAAATTATCACATTAAGAACAGTCAAATTAAGACAGCTAGGGCTTCCTGGCTGGTTCAGTAGTAAAGAATCTGCCTGCCAGTGCAGGAGATACCGGTTAGATCCTTGATCCCGGAAGACCCCCCGTGCTGCAGAGCAGCTAAGCCAGAGCACCACACTTTTGAGTCTGTGTTCTAGCTAGAGCTGGGTGAAGCTCTTGTGCTCTACAGCTAGTGTTCTGCAACGAGATTCTCACACAGTGTAGCTAGAGACAGCCCAAGCAGCAACAAAGACCCAGCACAGCCAAAAATAAATAAATGAATAAAATGATAAAAAAGATTGGTTTTGAACTGAAAGTATTAGGAATTTGTTTATTCTTGATTTAAGATACCTTATAACATTTAGTATCTTCAACTCATACCGGACTTATTTAATATCTTCAACTCATACCGGACTTATTTAGTATCTTCAACTCATACTGGACTTATTTAGTATCTTCAACTCATACTGGACTTATTTAGTATCTTCAACTCATACTGGACTTATTTAGTATCTTCAACTCATACTGGACTTATTTAGTATCTTCAACTCATACTGGACTTAAATCATTATTATATGACAGTCATCATTACTGTTAAATAAACACTGTGCATTGTAAGGTAAAAGATATTAACTTTTATTGCATGGTCACACTGTTCAGTATGGTGCATATATCAGTAAGTAGACATCAGAAATAAGCAGATTTTACACTTTTTTTTTGAACTTGTTAGATAAATACAGTATATCCTAAGCTTCAGCTAACATGTTTATGATTTTGATTAAAATTTCTGGCTAGTCTTACTGATATTCTCTATTATTGAATATTCATGTTTGTGTGAACTGACTCACTTTGTCAAAATGGTTAAACTGGTTATTTGGTTACAGTAGGTTTTGACAAAGCATATGTATCAAGAAGACACTTTTATAGAGTTGAAGCATGACTGATCTCCCTGCTAGATAGTTACCAGACACAATAGTGTGTCCAAATATGTAAGGAAATCTGTCCTGAATAAACCCTTTTAACCATGTTAAACAGATATTCTAGAGTGTTTTTCTTCTCCAAAAATGCTTTCTTTTACAAAACAGCTATTATCCAAGAACTGTCTTTGGGAAATGATGCTGTTTACATAAAATCTGATGTTCTTGGAAGGCCCAATAGTTCTTGAACCCCATTTCACATAAGGGATTCTTATGTGAATTGCTCATCTGAACCTTCCACTAAAGTCTCATTAAACTCGTAGTAAGAATTTCATATATGCCCAATGATGACTTCAGTTCTTGATTAGACACCCTCTTGGGACCAAACTTGCCAAGATAAGTTTCTTCCTGTTAGAGCACATGTATGATAGAAAGCGGAGAAGGCAATGGCACCCCACTCCAGTGCTCTTGACTGGAGAATCCCATGGGCGAAGGAGCCTGGTAGGCTGCAGTCCATGGGATCGCAAAGAGTCGGGCATGACTGAGCGACTTCACTTTCGCTTTTCACTTTCATGCATTGGAGAAGGAAATGGCAACCCACTCCAGTGTTTTTGCCTGAAGAATCCCAGGGACGGGGGAGCCTGGTGGGCTACCGTCTATGGGGTCACACAGAG
The DNA here is from genome assembly GCA_006410635.1 of Cephalophus harveyi. Lineage (NCBI taxonomy): Eukaryota > Metazoa > Chordata > Mammalia > Artiodactyla > Bovidae > Cephalophus > Cephalophus harveyi. Next base: position 111,260 of record SJYT01002803.1, read on the forward strand.
TCGGACACGACTGAAGTGACTTAGCAGCAGCAGCAGCAGCATGATAGAAACACATTATTATTTTTGAGTTATAAATAAATAAGCCAAGTGTACATTAGAGTTTACAGGTGACACAACCAAATGCTGATGTATGAAGTAAAGAAATTCTGTGGGAATTCACTGAAGCACATAATTTAAAAAAAAATATTTAAATTTGAGTTTATACTTCACACTAAGTGTGGTACGAAGCACTTTGTCAAGTATGGTCTCATTTAATCCTTTCAACAGCCTCCTGAGTTATATAAATATCTCCATGTTATATGTAAGGAAACAGGTTTCACGAGGATGTCTTAAGGATGTATAGCTGTTAAAGCCAGAATGTGAAGATAGGTAATTAGGAACTTCAGAACTCATCACTACTATACTTTATGGCATTTAGAGCTTGAATTCTACTCCATATTAATGAAAATTGTCAATGCCAACTATACTAACTAGTCTCTTTAAGGAGTAAAGGTTGGGGAGGCACACCTTTAGCGAAATCACAGGCTGGACTAAGAGGCAGCCAACAGTCATTAATGGAAAACTTTTGGATAGAACCCAAGTTCAGTGCTATGTGGAAACACTGGAGGCACCTCTTGCCTCTTGAACAACCCATCAAGAACCAAATTACAGCTGAGACCTTGTACCTTTCACAATCTAAATACTTAAGCAATTGTTCCTTGCAGTATTTTGATCTCTTTCAAGTTGGGAACAAATAGATAAGACCAGTTCAGTTCAGTTCAGTCGCTCAGTCGTGTCCAACTCTTTGCGATCCCATGAATCGCAGCACGCCAGGCCTCCCTGTCCATCACCATCTCCCGGAGTTCACTCACACTAACGTACATCGAGTCGGTGATGCCATCAAGCCCTCTCATCATCTATCGTCCCCTTCTCCTCCTGCCCCTAATCCCTCCCAACATCAGTCTTTTCCAATGTGTCAGCTCTTCACATGAGGTGGCCAAAGTACTGGAGTTTCAGCTTTAGCATCCTTCCTTCCAAAGAATACCCAGGGCTGATCTCCTTCAGAATGGACTGGTTGGATCTCCTTGCAGTCCAAGAGACTCTCAAGAGCCTTCTCCAGCACCACAGTTCAAAAGCATCAATTCTT
>SJYT01002803.1:113643-129645 GCA_006410635.1 Cephalophus harveyi
TTTTTTTTTTATTGCATATATGTTCTGGATAGGGAATAATGAACTCAAAATGAAAGAGCATGTTTCAGGGAATCTAGAGAACTAGCAATGACTTCAGGCTTTGCCTTTAATTATCTTTGGTTTATAGTCATGTCTGACTCATTGCGACCCCATGGGCTGTTGCCTGCCAGGCTCTTCTGTCTATGGAATTTTCCAGGCAAGAATACTGGAATGGGTTGCCATTTCCTACTCTAGGGATCTTCCCGACCCAGTGGTAGAACCCACTTCTCTTGCATCTCCTCTGTTGGCAAGTGAACTCTTTACCAGTAGCACCATCTGGAAAGCTCTGGATTATTGGATGACTCATGTCTTATCTGCTGAGCACTGTAGCAAGGATTAAAAGCACAACTCTAGAGTTAGGGGTCTTGGTGTGAGCTCTAGTGTGTCTAGTCTACTAACTTTGTGAACTTAGTAAAGTCATTTAATTTCTTTGTGCCTTGAGTTCTTGCATATGAAAACTAGATTAATAGTATCCACATCATAGGATTTTTAGGAACTTAATGACATGTAGTATAAAGTGTTTAGAATGGTGTCTAGGATATAGGAAGTACCATGCATTAGTGATTATTTTATTATTATTTTAATTGTTATTCTCACTACTCCTATTATTCTCTTTAAGCCTCAGTTTTTTCAACTAGAAAATTAGAGGGTGAAATTCATATACTTAAGATCATACTTTCAGACTTGTACACATTTACTGAATTTAGCATAAAGCTCTTCTAATGATTTTGTGAGGTATTTTATGATTATAAAAGTATGAAAATTAATATAAGCTGCAAGTGCTTTCTGTTTTTAGGGCAAAAATAAACACAAAGCAAACACAAAGTTAAAAAAAAAAAAAGAAAAATTTTCAACTAGAAAATTAGAGGGTGAAATTCATATACTTAAGATCATACTTTCAGACTTGTACACATTTACTGAATTTAGCATAAAGCTCTTCTAATGATTTTGTGAGGTATTTTATGATTATAAAAGTATGAAAATTAATATAAGCTGCAAGTGCTTTCTGTTTTTAGGGCAAAAATAAACACAAAGCAAACACAAAGTTAAAAAAAAAAAAAGAAAACCCTGTGATTGGCAATTGAAGAACATCTTATGAAGTGTTCATTTCTCAAGGATACGGAGGTTTTGGTAGATAGTAGGCTTTGCATCTTTTCAAAATTGTGACATTTGAATCGGAGTGGTTAGGAAGTTGAATGCTTAAGAAGGTGAGCAAGGCATTTGTTAAGCATCAGGAATACTTAAGAAGTATTTGCTATGCCAGTAATGTTCCAAGCACTTTATAAATGTTAGTCTATTTAATCCTCAAGAAGCTAAATAACTCACCCAAGATCATACAGTAGTTAGAACTGTGTGTAAACTGAGCTCTTTGGCTTCAGAGTTTGTGCTTTTACTATATTTTTTGACTGTGCTTTGTGGCATGTGAGATCTTAGTTCCCTGACTAGGAATCAAACTTGTGTCCTCTGCATTGGAAACACAAGGTCTTAACCACTGGACTGCTAGGGAAGTCTGAGTTTGTGCTTTTAGCTCCTTTGCCTCACTCTCTGAAAGGCTTCAAGAAAAGTATGAGATTACATGGAATACTTAGAATATATTTTGTATAATTAAATATGGCCAGATCATAGGGTTTGAGGATAAAATGTATTAAGGGGAGATAACTGGTGAGTTAAACAAATAGTCTGATCATTATGTTAATAATATAGGTAACAATGTCTTTGGAATTTGATTAGAATGGTTACCATAGTAATGTTGAGGAAGCTATTATGTTGGAGGAGATCTTAGCCTCAATTTTGGTCAGGGATCCTTTTGAGAATCTATTAAACACTGGATTTTCCTTCCAGAAATGTGTGCAACATTAAACATTGCCATAAAATTTCAAGTTTCACAAACGCTTTAATTTATTTGATGCTCTACACAGCTTGGTTTTCCTCCCATATAATAATTGAATATTTTCATAGACATCTACAGTGTATCTTTATATTTGCTTTGTGTTTTTGTGTTCTGTGTTCTCTTTCAGTAATCATATTTTTAATATTTCACTTTCTTTAGATACCTGCCCTTTGCTTACTAATTTTTAGAAAATTATAATTTTGGCATGTTCTTGACCAACTTTTATCAACTTTGTGTCCTTGCTGTATGAATAAATATAAATAAATAATTGCAATGAAATTCCTGTAATTTTCTTGCTTTGTTGCTTGAATACAAAAGTGTTAGTAGACCTTGTGGCCTGTAGATAGTTTCTGCTGATCCACAATATTCTATGTTAATTCACAAATAATTTGTTATTTGAATAGCTGTATCTGGGGTGGGAGCATTATTTGCTTTAAAAAAAAAATCAATCCTGTTTGCAAAATGCAACTGAAATAACCTCTTGTGGAGAACCAGATCCAAGATTCTGTCTTTGCTTCTAGAACACATTTTAGTCTCTTGAGTATGGAAACCCTTAGGGTAATTAAGAGAAGAGAGGTAAGGGAGTTCAGAAGAGGTTGGGTGACTGATTATCATTTGTTTTGTTTATCATTTGGTGTGAGAGTAATAATTGGGTCCCCCTTGGCTATGTGGGGAGTAATCATTGCCAATACCTACGGGAAATTGCTCTAGTAAAATTCACATGCTATTTAGGATTTTAGTGTTTTTAAAAAATACAGTCTCACCTGGCAGTTTTGTGAGCTGAACTCAAATTTCACTTTCATCCTGAGGTGAGGAAAATTAGTTCTTTTCTTTCTTCCTCCATTTCCTTTAATTTTCCCCTAAACTTTTACTCCACTTAGCACTGTTAAAGTCTCCATTACAAAAGGAGAAATCATTTCTTTGTGTAAATGTACAAAAATCATGATTTTAACCAGTTAGTTTTGAAGAAGAAAGTTAGAAAACCAACGTTAGAGATTTCTGTATTTTCTCAGACTTCAGGCTTATAAATGAAAGTTGTTTTTAGTTAGTCAGTTTGCATTTATGTAATGGATAAAATCTTTATGACTTTTTCTTTTTATTCAGTACTTGTGTGCACTCTATATATCATTTTAAAAATATATCTATTCTATAGAGTATTAGCAAATCAAAGACTATTTTGACTTTCCTTATGAATGACTAACGGAAATGGCAATGACACCCCACTCCAGTACTCTTGCCTGGAAAATCCCATGGATGGGGGAGCCTGGAAGGCTGCAGTCCATGGGGTCACTGAGGGTCAGACACGACTGAGTGACTTCAGTTTCACTTTTCACTTTCATGCATTGGAGAAGGAAATGGCAGCCCACTCCAGTGTTCTTGCCTGGAGAATCCCAGGGATGGGGCATCCTGGTGGGCTGCCGTCTATGGGGTTGCACAGAGTTGGACACGACTGAAGTGACTCAGCAGCATGAATGACTAAATGCAGATTTTGGGGAATGAGGACCTTTTATATTCCTAAAAATAATTGGCAATACATATATCCCTGCATGTGGGACTTCCCTGATGGCTCAGTGGGTAAGGAATCTGCCTACAATGCAAGAGACACAGGAGACAGGGGTTCAATCACTGGGTTGGGAAGATCTCCTGGAGAAGGAAATGGCAACCCACTTCATTATTACCACCTGGAAGATCCTGTGCATGGACAGAGGAGCCTGGTAGGCTACAGTCCCTGGGGTCACAAAGCTGTACAAGACTTAGCAACAGGGGTAAACCTTCATGCATGTGCTTTGATTAAGGAAGCAGATATTATACTGAAAGTGAAATTATCACATAACTGAGACATGGAAAGGACCCTGATGCTGGGAAAGATTGAAGGCAGGAGGAGAAGGGGATGACAGAGGATGAGATGGCTAGATGACATCACTGACTCCAATGGACATGAGTTTGGGTAGACTCCGGGAGTTGGTGATGGACTGGGAGGCCTGGTGTGCTGCAGTCCATGGGGTTGCAAAGAGCTGGACACGACTGAGCAACTGAACTGAACTGAACTGAGACATATTTCTTTTAAACACTTAAATTATTTAAAATTCTATTTAATGAAAATGTATCAAAATTGTATTATACCTTTTCTCTTCGTAATAGTTTATTGTCTGGTAATGTAGAATAAGATATTTATGAAGTGTGGAATGTATCTCATTATGAATACCGTGGATGTGTCCTGCTAACCTCTAGAGCTCTTGTGAAACGTAGAACTCTGCACACGAATGCTTAGTCATGCCCGGCACCATCCTTTTCTATTTAGTATTCTGAGAATGCCTTCATTCCCTTCCTATGGAAATAGGCATAGATGTTGTGGTGTTCTCAGCCTAGCTCAAGTTTTGATTACTCAACTTCTGAGTGTATAATTGCACTGTGGTTGGTGAAGATGATGGGAACCAGAGCAATGAAAAGTGGAGCGTTATCATGTTTCATGGGATTTAGAAAATACACACACAACTCAGTTGTTAGAGTAACATACACTGGTGTACCATTTGATGTGTATGTTTTTGTATGATTACTTTTCACTGGATGTATCCTTTATCTTATACTTGTGTTAACCTGTGAGTAGTTATACTTTTAATCATGATTATTTCTTGAGTAGGGATGTAAGGCAAGCCATGATGTTAAATGATGTGGAAAAAAAAAAAAAAAAATACTATGCTTCTAAATAAGTCTTCCAATTGTGAATTCTGCATGTGTGACTTTAAGAAAAGCACCAACGGTGCTACTTAAGTGATTCACCATCATGCTCAAATGAGTATCCTTAACTTGAATAGTGAAAAATTTATGAAACTGAAGCTTTTGAGATGTTTTAGGGAACCATGACCCAAAGTCATATATCATGAGAATTGAGTTGCCCTGCTTGTCATTGTATATGTGCTTAGAATAGTTAGATAACCTAGTTTTTAGCTATTCTTGACAGCTGCATATTACTATAAATTTTTCATTTGTGTCTACAAGTAAGATTTGAATTCATTCTGACTGGTAGTGATAGCTTGTCAAACAGATACTAAAAAGAGAGGAATAGAAGTCCTGAACTGCTTCTGACACTTCGAGGTGCTGAGGAAGTGTTAGCCTATTAAGTCTCAGATATCGCAATTTTAACAATGAAAACAGTCTTTTTTACTGACACATACTTCAGTAAATATATATATATATATATAATCTAAATAGCATTCTTATAAACTGGAAAATGTCCTTTTTAAAGGAAATGTTTGAATGGCTTCCTGAGATTCCAGACAATAGTGCTTTATGAGCTTAAAAACACCAAAGGACTATTGTACCAATATGATATTGTCTTTATTATTATTGGGTCAGTTTTACATCACAGATAGCAACAGATTTTGTCTATGATCCTCGCATGTGGTATTAAACCATTCAGTCCTGGGGACTGGCAGTCCCGAGGTCAGGACTCTGCACTTTAACTGCCACTGCTGAAGGTGGGGGTTCGGTCCCTCATTGGGGAATCCTGTGAGCTGTGCGACGTGGCCAAAAAAAATGAAGTTTCAAAGTGAAATGACTTTAAAAAAATTGAGTACTTCAAACTTTTTGTAGTGATTGTTTCCCTTTTCCTTTCCAGTTTTCTTTGTTGCTCCCTTTTGACCGCGTCTGTGTGTTTCATCTTGGGACTCGTCCTCTAGCTCTCACCCCACCATCTGACATTCTTGGTCATTTTCTTGTAATGACAAGAAATCTTGTAATGACTTTTAAAGACACATTTTATAAAGTTTTCAGTTGGAGTTATTTTGGCCACTGATTATCCTTTTTATAATTATGTACCTACTTTTAGATCTAAACAAAGCCATTTTTTTCTATTTCTTCTTCTTAAACTACAGATCTTCTTCGACTTATGATAGAGTAAATCCATCATTTATTTAATAAATCCAATAAATCAATACTAAGTCAAAAATACAGTAAGTTGAAAATTTATTTCGTACATACATCTAATCTACCAAATATCATAGCCTAGTCTGCTGGTGCTGCTGCTAAGTCGCTTCAGTCGTGTCCGACTCTGTGCGACCCCATAGACGGCAGCCCACCAGGCTCCTCTGTCCTTGGGATTCTCCAGGCAAGAATGCTGGAGTGGGTTGCCATTTCCTTCTCCAAAGCACGCATGCATGCTAAGTTGCTTCACTCGTGTCCGACTCTGTGCGACCCTATGGACAGCAGCCCACCAGGCTCCTCTGTCCACAGGATTCTCCAGGCAAGAATGCTGGAGTGGGCTGCCATTTCCTTCTCCTAGCCTACTCTAGCCTACCTTAAACACGGTCGGAACACTTATTTAGCCTACATTGGGCAAAATTATCTAACATGAAGCCTATTTTTATAATAAAACATTGAATATCTCACATAATTTATTGAATACTGGAAGAAAAAAACAGAGTGATTTTTAGAGTATCATTAATGCTTGGCTGATTGGGAGCCTGGGTCAAAGAGAGTATTATACTGCATATCAGTACCTGGGGAAAGATCAAAATCCAAAATTAGAAGTACAGCTTCTACCAAATGCATATCTTTGGTATCGTGGTAAAGTTGGAAGATTAAAAATCATATGCTGAACTGCTGTAAATTGGGGACTATCTGTACTTCTAGTGCCACAGAAGTTTTATCCAAATTCTGAGTGAATAAGGAGGTAAAACAGTCATTTTTGCCTTGATTCAAAAACATATTGATTGAATATCTATCAAATGCCAGGGCACTGGACTTACACCTTCAGTGGGACTTGATCGTTATCTTTCTACTTATTCTGATTTTTTTTTTGAATAGTGATGGTTGATTCATTAAAGGTTGAAATTTAGTGTTACCTGTAATTTTGCAATTGGCATTATAATCCCAGTAATCTGTTTCTTTAGCTATTTGAGAATTTTCTTTATGCACCATATGTGTCCTGCTTAAGAGTGGAAAATCTTTCTTAAGAGTACTTCTTTATTGAGGAAGGGAATGCAGTCTGTTGCAGCTTTATTATGAAATCAGACATTCTCCATTGGATAGATTAAGAAATGAATGTTTGATTTAAAATAAAAACTGACAAGTACATTTTAAGGATAAATGAAATTCATGAAAATGAAGTTTGAGCGGGTACAATTGTGGGTGGTATTCACTAGAGCATTCCAGGTTTTAATTAGATGTGTGAAGATCATGATTTGGGGAGTACATATTTGAGGTACAGAGCATTGGGACCTCCTGTATGCTTCTGTATTATTCATGTGAGTGGGTGGTTCTTAGAAAAGGCAGACCAGAGAGTGTGGATGAAAGCAGGTCTGGTCCTCAGAGTGAAGCAACCAGTGTAAGCATTACTAGAACACTGGGCGGCCCAGAGGGCCCGATGTTTCACGACTGAGCCCGTGGGGAGTAAGGGGCGCAGAGCGAGAAAGCTGGGCAATTAAGGGCAAACCTGGGAATTTAGCTTCTGCCCTTGGCTCTCTGGAGGGTGACTCTGAGGTAAAGTATTTCAATCTTTGCTTCATTGTGGCACACAGATATATTATTTTTTAAAGTTATGCAAAAGTGGTAACATCCTTAAATTGCCACTTAGGATTTACGTCATTTGATATCATTAGGTCATAGATTTGCCATTTCATCAAGATCTTTCAAAGAAGAGAGAGTCTATTCATTAAAAAAAAAAAAAGTATTCTGATATCTGTAGACACTTAACCACCGGGGATGGGGACCATGGGTGGGCACATGGGCATAGAAAATGTGTGCGCATTGACAGCTGAGTAATGAACTTGAAAGAATTGTGTGTGGCCATAGATTGATTTTTTTTTTTTTTATATTAACTTACAAGTTTAGGATTGACGATTAAGAGGCACACATTATGTTTTTCAGGTTTGCTATTTTAAATGCACAGATTTCCAAAGTTTACGTTTATTAACAAATGTCTAATCAAGTAGTTCAACTCCAGTTCAAGTTAAATCCTTCCTTATATTTTATGTCTTAGGCCATGGAGTTGAGAATTTCTGAATGATAAAGTATGTCTTGGGTTAAATAAAGTTTTAGAATCCCTGGATACTCTTCATTCCTAAGGGATAATTATTGTGTTCATAGGGATATGCTCAGTTGGGAGATAAATTCATCTTGTCTTAAAGTGTCTTGTTTGTTTCTTGATTTTTGTCTCCTCCTGTAACATATATCTCCAGAGAAAAAGAAAATGTTCAAGGCAAAAAATAAGTAACAAGCCCTCTATGTAAGTGGATCCAAGTGAATGGAATTTAATGCATTGCTGTAAATTTACTAGTCCAGATATTACTATAAATACCCTTTGGTAAAAATATTGCTGTAGCCATTTCATCTAGTTCTGAAATTCAGTATAGCTGGGGTACCTACTGATGTAAATGATATGGCTGTCTTTATTTAAAATCAAGACCAAACAAAATTAATCAAACAAAAAAGATCACATCTTTTAAAACAATGCATCTTCAATTATATATTAAGACATTTAAAATAAATAATTTAAATATCTAAACTGAAACATCTAATATTTAATTTAAAATCTTAGTTTAAATATTCAATATCATGTATCAGTACCACTAAATATAATTTTGTTTTTATCTTGTACATGTATAATATAATTTATTATTGGCCTTACCCACAGGTTAATCACAGAACTTGTGCACATAACTTTAAAATTTTAACTAACAAATCATATTTCATTTTAGTTTTAACATAATGCTGAGATATTTTGAAAGTTAAGACTGTTAAGTAATCTTTCATGTTGAATCATTATTGCATAATTCATTATGTAAGCCACTTGCAATTTTTCTGGTAATTAAATGAGCTAAACAAAATATCACAACTTCAAAGGAGTTTTGTGATAGAACAGCCCAGGACCTCTTATGGAGCGAGCTGTGGACCATGTCTTTGAGTCCTCCTATTCAAGAATGTATAGTGGCCAGAAAACTAAGAAAGCTGTATGTGGAAAGGATAAGGAGTGGCTATATATTAATGGGTATTTTTAAAGGAAAATTATTTTGAAATTCAGACAGTTAAAAGAGCTTCTGATCATTAAGGTGCACATTTTCATTAATTACTAATCCCTTATTGTTGGAAAAATAATTATTTTCCTTAATTCATATCTGATCTTTATTAAAGAATTGCATTTAGTACATTTCAGATTTAGGTTCAGAAAGTACTGTGTATAATAATATGTTTTGTAAGTCAGAGAAATAAATTGCTTGTTTTAATAAATATCTCTAGTACCAGAGTGCCCTTTTATTAACATTTTGGGGATGTTACATAAAATACCATTGTGTTGTACATTATATGCATGTAAACATTCAAGAGAACCAAGTGAGGTGTTCAGTTCGCTAGTGAAATGATCAGTACATGTACACTGAACACATTTTAAAGCTCAGGATCTGTGCGGTAGTATTCAGAGAGGATGGGTGAAGAGGTATCTGCTAAGGATAAATGAGAAAAAAAAAACAACAACAATAAGTTAATAAATTGAAGTTTTATTTATAAACCTAAGTGAAGAATTTTTTAGCTTAAGTGGGGCCACATGTCTCTCTTTATAAGATTAATGGTCAACCGTACTTGAGATGGGCAAGCATATTTTAATTTGACAACCATTGATATCTATAATGGGCTTCATTGGTGAAGAATCTTCCTGCCAAGCAGGAGAAGCGAGTTTGATCTCTGGATCTGAAAGATCCCCTGGAGAAAGAAATGGCAACCAGCTCCAGTAGTCTTGCCTGGGAAATCCCATATGGACGGAGGAGCCTGACAGACTCCAGTCCGTTGGGTCTCAAAGAGTCGGACACAATTTAGCAACTAAACAACCACCATCACCAATATCTATAATGAAAGCCATAGGCTTTCAGACAAACAAGTAATGAATATCCACAGGAGTAGCATAAGTAGGAACCTAGTAAATACCTTTCTGGGAGAAGGCAGTGGCACCCCACTCCAGTAATCTTGCCTGGAAAATCCCATGGACGGAGGAGCCTGGTGGGCTGCAGTCCATGGGGTCACGAAGAGTCGGGCACGACTGAGCGACTTCACTTTCATGCATTGGAGAAGGAAATGGCAACCCACTCCAGTGTTCTTGCCTGGAGAACCCCAGGGATGGGGGAGCCTGGCGGGCTGCCGTCTATGGGGTCGCACAGAGTCAGACACAACTGAAATGACTTAGTAGTAGTAGTAAATACCTTTCTACAGTTTTTCTTAAAGGCCAGCTGTGGTTAATTTTTAAGCTCTCTTTCCCACACAACATGTTTTTTGCATATAGACATTCTGTACATGGATAATAAATATGTAATCCCCATACTGATAAAATATTTTTAAACCTAGAAGAATGTAGAACAAACCTAATTGCTCAGTGTTAGAACCCAAAGAAAATTTAGTAAAAAATCACTAGTATTTCCTTTTATGTACCCCATCACTTTGATTGGGCATCCTTTGTGGCTCAGCTGGTAAAGAATCTGGCTGCAATGCGGGAGACTTGGGTTCGATCCCTGGGTTGAGAAGATCCGTTGGAGAAGGGAAAGGCTACCCACTCCAGTATTCTGGCCTGGAGAATTCCATGGACTATATAGTCCATGGGGTCTCAAAGCGTCAGACATGACTGAGTGACTTTCACTTCAGTTACCCTGTTTAGAAATAGGATCAGACTCCGTGTATTAAATTACTGATGATGGAGCTACTTTTATATATTGCAGCTGGAATACTGTATCTTACAATTAGCATATTCTGTTTTTTAATACTTACTTTCAAGACAGAGTCAGCTAAAGAATTAGATATTTATTCAATACTTTAGAGAAAAGAAATGTGTGACTATAGATAAGGTTTCTAGGAACACAAGCATAAATTTAAGGTACATAAAGACTTTTCCTTACTGCTTATATCATCTCTCATTTTCTTTGAATTTTACTCTTAGGTTTTGCAGTTTAACACTTTACCATCTATCTAAAGCAAAAGCTAATGATTATACTGCATAGCAAGCTCATTAGAGTCTTGCTCTGCTTGTGTTTGTTTTCCTTCGCTCACTTCTCCCCGACCCTTGTCACTGCATAGCATGGAATACGGTGCATGCGCGTGCTAGGTCGCTTCAGCTGTGTCTGATTCTTTGGGACCCTATGGACTGTAGCCTGCCAGGCTCCTCTGTCCATGGGGTTTTCCAGGTAAGAATACTGGAGTGGGTTTCCATTTCCTCCTCCAGGGGATCTTCCCGACCCAGGGATCGAACCCCTGTCTCCTGCGTTGGCAGGTAGGTTCTTTACCACTAGCGTCCTAGCATCCTAGATTCTTTACCACTAGCTACCATTGCACCTGGGAAGCCCAATACAATGCATGCTAAGTCACTTCAGTCGTGTCCGACTCTGTGTGACCCCATAGACGGCAGCCCACCAGGCTCCCCCGTCCCTGGGATCCTCCAGGCAAGAACACTGGAGTGGGTTGCCATTTCCTTCTCCAATGTAAGAAAGGGAAAAGTGAAAGAGAAGTCGCTCAGTCGTGTCCGACTCTTAGCGACCCCATGGACTGCAGCCCACCAGGCTCCTCTGTCCATGGGATTTTCCAGGCAAGAGTACTGGAGTGGGGTGCCATTGCCTTCTCCAATACAATGCATAGTAGGTGCTTAAAAGACTTGATGGCCAATCGATTGATTGATTGATATGGTTAGATTAGAATAATAGTTTGTGACATATGCCAGTGTCCAGGAGGGAATAAACGGAGTACCCGTCTGTGGAGGCCAGGCGAGAGTGTGTTTTAAGTTATGTGTGACGTGTGATCTTCTTAAACTGTTCTCTTAGCATGTGCTGACGTAAGTATCTCAGACAGGCCTTGTGCAGACAGTATCCATGTGAAATATGGGACAGAGTTGCTCCTGGACACGTTCTTATTACAGAGAGAGATGAAATAGAGGTCTGCACTTGCAGAGAGACATTGTTTCTGCTGCTGCTGATTGACGTGGTGGAGCATATGTTTAGGTGGGGGAATTAAACTGCCTGGAGTTTTGTTTGTCTTTACTTAGGATATAGATAGGTCAGTGAACCTCCGCCTGGACTTCGCATTAATATTCCTGGGCTTCTGTTAAAAACCTCCCACTGTCCTGATCCTACCCGAGACAAGTTAAATCAGAAGCTCTAGAGGCTGAGCCTGGCATCATTTATTTTTAAAAGCAATTCCATCGTGCAGTCGTTTTTGAGATAGTTTGAAGTTTTGCAGGAACTGAAGTGGAAAGAGGAGAAACAGTGAAGAATGTACTTTCCACCACTCACCCTGTTCTCATTTACTTGTTCAGAAGGCTGCATCACTGTTCAATAATAATGGAATATAAGCCATTTCTGCAATTTAAATATTCTAGTAGTGAAATTGGAGAAGGAAATGGCAACCCACTCCAGTATTCTTGCCTAGAGAATCCTGTGGACAGAGGAACCTGGTGGGCTGCCGTCCACGGGGTTGCATAGAGTCAGACACGACTGAAGCGACTTAGCATGCATGCATGCATTGGAGAAGGAAATGGCAACCCACTCCAGTATTCCTGCCTGGAGAATCCCAGGGACTGAGGAACCTGGTGGGCTGCTGTCCATGGGGTTGCAGAGAGTTGGACATAACTGAAGCAGTTTAGCACCAGCAGCAGTAGTGAAATTAAAAAGAGGAAGAGTTTGAAATAATTTTAATAGGACCTATTATGTAGCCCAGTAGATCTTATTATTAAAACATGTAATTAGCATAGGAATGTTAAAAGGGATATTATATAGTCTTTTTCCCCTTGTATCAAGTGTTCTAAATTCAGGGTGTCTTGTAGCTTCATAGCACTGCTTGGTTTGAACTGACTACTCTCCAAGTGTTTGGCCATCCTGTGTCCAGTAAGTTCTGTACTGGACAGAACAGATCTGGAGGGTAAAGTGTTGGACCAGGAGACCTAGATGTACTGTGGGTTTTGCCACTGACTAATCCTGTGACCTTGGACAGTTCACTGTTCCTCTCTGTTGGACTTCATGTCCTTCATGTTTATTGTGGGGGGGTCAGCAGTTGGTTTAAATTGGGAGTTTTCTCATTTTACTCCGAAGAGCCCCACGATTTTGTGAGCACACTTTAACAGCCATTATAATATAGGAAGAAGGGAAATAAACAGTCTGCTTGAGGCTCTTGTTTCCTTTGGATATCCTTACATTTCTGGGTGTCCTTTTGTTTGAGGAAACAAACAAAACCTTTAAAGCCAATCCAAGATTTGAAAAATCACTCGGTTCAATGTTTTCTCATGCCTGTGGTTCTCTCTTGTCAGCATTTGTAAGGCTAGTGCAGGAAGAGGTCAGGCGGCAGCTATCCTCCTTTTCCTTCCAGTGAAGGGAGGTGTCCCCACGACAGTGACTCATGAATACTTCTTGTCAAATTGCAGGAATTCCTTCAGTAGTGGTCACAGTGGCTCAGAGGCGAGAAACAAAGTCAGGTACCTGGGTCTACCACAGAGTGATATGGATCACCTGTGGCTACTGAGGCAACCTCATAGTTGGGTAAAACTGACCTCTAGCCCAACTCTCAGGGGACCCTGACTCTGAGGTGTGGTCCACATAGTCAGCCAGAACCCAGGGCTAAGAATACTCTGGCTGCAGGCTCTTTTGACTTGGAATGAGTTGCTCTACTGGTGAATGCCTAATTGATAAGACTTTCAAGGTTAAAACGTCTCCCGGAGACCTGGGTTCAATCCCTGGGTCAGGAAGATGCCCTGGAGAAGGAAATGGCACCCCACTCCAGTATTCTTGCCTGGAGAATCCCATGGACGGAGGAGCCTGGTGGGCTACAGTCCATGGGGTCGCAAAGAGTTGGACATGACTGAGCGACTTCACTTTCACTTTCAATAATTGTTATATAGATGCCAGTATTGGATGCATGTGACTTTGGTTCCTAGACTGTTAACCTTCCTCCCCATCAGATAGCAAGGCTTCCCAGCGGGCACTAGGGGTAAGGAATCTGCCTGCCAGTGCAGGAAATGCGGGTTTGATACCTGGGTTGGGAAGTGGCAACCCGCTCCAGTGTTCTTGCCTTTGACAGAGGATCCTGGCAGGCTACAGTCCATGGGGTTGCAAAGAGTTGAGCACGACTTGAGAGCACACACGAACACACGTACTCTATCAGACAGATGAACACTGGAGGCATCAGCTAATAGGAAAGAGACAATATTGTATCCTATCCATTGGAAATGAGTCCTTGACAGGTTTCCACAGTCAGTGACATGGGAACACAATCCTAGTCCAGCATGTTGTCTGCATTTAAAGACTTCGTAATTTGTGGCAGGAATCAGGCAAGGACTTACATGTTCCATATTTTAGCTACTTTGCTTTTATTTGACAACAATAACAAAAAAGACACTGAGTGGGAATTATGAAGTAGGGAAAGCTGAGAAGGTTTCTGGTTATTTTTAGGATGCTTCTAAGAAGTCTTTGGTGACACCATATTCTTAACAGGCAATTTTAAGAAAATTGTTTTGGAGTCAACCCAAACATCAACAGTTATTTTGGAATTTTTATTAGCATGTGCAAACTTAAGTCTTCCAATCTTGGCCTGCTCATGTACCATTGAAAGCAGCTTGTGGTCATACTCAAAGGGAAGGAGGGAAGGGGTAATCCCATTTTGTTGTATCAAGTGTTGTTTAGTCTCTCACTCATGTCTGATTCCTTGCAACCCCGTGGACTGCAAAGGCTTCCCTGTCCTTCACTGTCTACCAGATCTTGCTCAAACTCATGTCCATTGAGTCATGGTTGAATGATGCCATCCAACCATCGTATCCTCTGTCATCCCCTTCTCTTCCAGCCCTTGGTCTTTCCCAGCATCAGAGTATTTTCCAATGAGTGGGCTCTCCACATCAGATAGCCAAAGTATTGGAGCTTCAACTTCAGCATCAGTCCTTCCAATGAATATTCAGGGTTGATTTCATTTAAGATTCACTGGTTTGATCTCCTTGCTGTCCAAGGGGCTCTCAAGAATTTTCTTCAGCACGACAATTCAAAAGCATCAATTCTTTGGCATTCAGCCTTCTTTATGGTCCATCTCTCACATCCATACATGACTACTGGAAACACCGTAGCTTTTGACTATAAGGACCTTTGTCAGCAAAGTGATATCTCTGCTTTTTAATATGCTGTCTAGGTTTGTCATAAATTTCCTTCCAAGAAGCAAGTGTCTTTTAATTTCATGGCTGCAGTCACTGTCTGCAGTGATTTTGGAACCCAAAGAAAATACAGTGAGTTAATGGAAGAAATGTTTTCTAAGCACATTGGACTGTTTGGTCCAAGAAGTTTTTGTTCAGTATTTGGCACAGGTCTGTTTGTAGGATGCTGGGTGAGAAGAGAAAGCAAATAAATGTGACCTTTGTATGGCTGATATTTTCTTTATGAAGCCAAAAGGTGCACAAATACACAAATATTAGCCCACTCTTAGTTTTGTCCTAGAAAACTTCTCTCTGGCTGACCGCATCTTGGTTCCCTGCAGGCCTTGCCATCTGTTTAACTGGTTAAGGAGCCCATCCTATCAGTGTCTCTATCATTTGGTTGGAAATAGAGACCTCTGATTGGCCTTTTCCCTCTTTTTTCTCACTGCTGTTTATTTGGAACCATTTCCAGTATCTCAATGCAGGTGGCTTTACCTTCGCCAGTTACCTTAGGAATAGCAGTTACTGGCAGGTAAGAGATGCAGTGAAAGGTGGGAACATCTGTTATTGCAGTGATCTTGGCCTTGGGAGAGTCTAGTGACTTGGAGAAAGTCTAATTCATGAAGGTCATGCCCTACCTGGGGTGTTCTCCTTTTGCCTCTCACCTTCTTAAATGCTTCAGCTCTTTTTAACCTTTGATCCCTTTAAAGTTTAATAAGGCCACTAGTATGCTGCTGCTGCTGCTGCTAAGTCACTTCAGTCGTGTCCGACTCTGTGTGACCCCATAGACGGTAGCCCACCAGGCTCCCCCGTCCCTGGGATTCTCCAGGCAAGAACACTGGAGTGGGTTGCCATTTCCTTCTCCAATGCATGAAAGTGAGAAGTGAAAGTGAAGTCGCTCAGTCGTGTCCGACTCAGCGACCCCATGGACTGCAGCCCA
>SJYT01002803.1:131871-149377 GCA_006410635.1 Cephalophus harveyi
TGCTAAGTCACTTCAGTCGTGTCCGACTCTGTGTGACCCCATAGACGGCAGCCCACCAGGCTCCCCCGTCCCTGGGATCCTCCAGGCAAGAACACTGGAGTGGGTTGCCATTTCCTTCTCCAATGTAAGAAAGGGAAAAGTGAAAGAGAAGTCGCTCAGTCGTGTCCGACTCTTAGCGACCCCATGGACTGCAGCCCACCAGGCTCCTCTGTCCATGGGATTTTCCAGGCAAGAGTACTGGAGTGGGGTGCCATTGCCTTCTCCAATACAATGCATAGTAGGTGCTTAAAAGACTTGATGGCCAATCGATTGATTGATTGATATGGTTAGATTAGAATAATAGTTTGTGACATATGCCAGTGTCCAGGAGGGAATAAACGGAGTACCCGTCTGTGGAGGCCAGGCGAGAGTGTGTTTTAAGTTATGTGTGACGTGTGATCTTCTTAAACTGTTCTCTTAGCATGTGCTGACGTAAGTATCTCAGACAGGCCTTGTGCAGACAGTATCCATGTGAAATATGGGACAGAGTTGCTCCTGGACACGTTCTTATTACAGAGAGAGATGAAATAGAGGTCTGCACTTGCAGAGAGACATTGTTTCTGCTGCTGCTGATTGACGTGGTGGAGCATATGTTTAGGTGGGGGAATTAAACTGCCTGGAGTTTTGTTTGTCTTTACTTAGGATATAGATAGGTCAGTGAACCTCCGCCTGGACTTCGCATTAATATTCCTGGGCTTCTGTTAAAAACCTCCCACTGTCCTGATCCTACCCGAGACAAGTTAAATCAGAAGCTCTAGAGGCTGAGCCTGGCATCATTTATTTTTAAAAGCAATTCCATCGTGCAGTCGTTTTTGAGATAGTTTGAAGTTTTGCAGGAACTGAAGTGGAAAGAGGAGAAACAGTGAAGAATGTACTTTCCACCACTCACCCTGTTCTCATTTACTTGTTCAGAAGGCTGCATCACTGTTCAATAATAATGGAATATAAGCCATTTCTGCAATTTAAATATTCTAGTAGTGAAATTGGAGAAGGAAATGGCAACCCACTCCAGTATTCTTGCCTAGAGAATCCTGTGGACAGAGGAACCTGGTGGGCTGCCGTCCACGGGGTTGCACAGAGTCAGACACGACTGAAGCGACTTAGCATGCATGCATGCATTGGAGAAGGAAATGGCAACCCACTCCAGTATTCCTGCCTGGAGAATCCCAGGGACTGAGGAACCTGGTGGGCTGCTGTCCATGGGGTTGCAGAGAGTTGGACATAACTGAAGCAGTTTAGCACCAGCAGCAGTAGTGAAATTAAAAAGAGGAAGAGTTTGAAATAATTTTAATAGGACCTATTATGTAGCCCAGTAGATCTTATTATTAAAACATGTAATTAGCATAGGAATGTTAAAAGGGATATTATATAGTCTTTTTCCCCTTGTATCAAGTGTTCTAAATTCAGGGTGTCTTGTAGCTTCATAGCACTGCTTGGTTTGAACTGACTACTCTCCAAGTGTTTGGCCATCCTGTGTCCAGTAAGTTCTGTACTGGACAGAACAGATCTGGAGGGTAAAGTGTTGGACCAGGAGACCTAGATGTACTGTGGGTTTTGCCACTGACTAATCCTGTGACCTTGGACAGTTCACTGTTCCTCTCTGTTGGACTTCATGTCCTTCATGTTTATTGTGGGGGGGTCAGCAGTTGGTTTAAATTGGGAGTTTTCTCATTTTACTCCGAAGAGCCCCACGATTTTGTGAGCACACTTTAACAGCCATTATAATATAGGAAGAAGGGAAATAAACAGTCTGCTTGAGGCTCTTGTTTCCTTTGGATATCCTTACATTTCTGGGTGTCCTTTTGTTTGAGGAAACAAACAAAACCTTTAAAGCCAATCCAAGATTTGAAAAATCACTCGGTTCAATGTTTTCTCATGCCTGTGGTTCTCTCTTGTCAGCATTTGTAAGGCTAGTGCAGGAAGAGGTCAGGCGGCAGCTATCCTCCTTTTCCTTCCAGTGAAGGGAGGTGTCCCCACGACAGTGACTCATGAATACTTCTTGTCAAATTGCAGGAATTCCTTCAGTAGTGGTCACAGTGGCTCAGAGGCGAGAAACAAAGTCAGGTACCTGGGTCTACCACAGAGTGATATGGATCACCTGTGGCTACTGAGGCAACCTCATAGTTGGGTAAAACTGACCTCTAGCCCAACTCTCAGGGGACCCTGACTCTGAGGTGTGGTCCACATAGTCAGCCAGAACCCAGGGCTAAGAATACTCTGGCTGCAGGCTCTTTTGACTTGGAATGAGTTGCTCTACTGGTGAATGCCTAATTGATAAGACTTTCAAGGTTAAAACGTCTCCCGGAGACCTGGGTTCAATCCCTGGGTCAGGAAGATGCCCTGGAGAAGGAAATGGCACCCCACTCCAGTATTCTTGCCTGGAGAATCCCATGGACGGAGGAGCCTGGTGGGCTACAGTCCATGGGGTCGCAAAGAGTTGGACATGACTGAGCGACTTCACTTTCACTTTCAATAATTGTTATATAGATGCCAGTATTGGATGCATGTGACTTTGGTTCCTAGACTGTTAACCTTCCTCCCCATCAGATAGCAAGGCTTCCCAGCGGGCACTAGGGGTAAGGAATCTGCCTGCCAGTGCAGGAAATGCGGGTTTGATACCTGGGTTGGGAAGTGGCAACCCGCTCCAGTGTTCTTGCCTTTGACAGAGGATCCTGGCAGGCTACAGTCCATGGGGTTGCAAAGAGTTGAGCACGACTTGAGAGCACACACGAACACACGTACTCTATCAGACAGATGAACACTGGAGGCATCAGCTAATAGGAAAGAGACAATATTGTATCCTATCCATTGGAAATGAGTCCTTGACAGGTTTCCACAGTCAGTGACATGGGAACACAATCCTAGTCCAGCATGTTGTCTGCATTTAAAGACTTCGTAATTTGTGGCAGGAATCAGGCAAGGACTTACATGTTCCATATTTTAGCTACTTTGCTTTTATTTGACAACAATAACAAAAAAGACACTGAGTGGGAATTATGAAGTAGGGAAAGCTGAGAAGGTTTCTGGTTATTTTTAGGATGCTTCTAAGAAGTCTTTGGTGACACCATATTCTTAACAGGCAATTTTAAGAAAATTGTTTTGGAGTCAACCCAAACATCAACAGTTATTTTGGAATTTTTATTAGCATGTGCAAACTTAAGTCTTCCAATCTTGGCCTGCTCATGTACCATTGAAAGCAGCTTGTGGTCATACTCAAAGGGAAGGAGGGAAGGGGTAATCCCATTTTGTTGTATCAAGTGTTGTTTAGTCTCTCACTCATGTCTGATTCCTTGCAACCCCGTGGACTGCAAAGGCTTCCCTGTCCTTCACTGTCTACCAGATCTTGCTCAAACTCATGTCCATTGAGTCATGGTTGAATGATGCCATCCAACCATCGTATCCTCTGTCATCCCCTTCTCTTCCAGCCCTTGGTCTTTCCCAGCATCAGAGTATTTTCCAATGAGTGGGCTCTCCACATCAGATAGCCAAAGTATTGGAGCTTCAACTTCAGCATCAGTCCTTCCAATGAATATTCAGGGTTGATTTCATTTAAGATTCACTGGTTTGATCTCCTTGCTGTCCAAGGGGCTCTCAAGAATTTTCTTCAGCACGACAATTCAAAAGCATCAATTCTTTGGCATTCAGCCTTCTTTATGGTCCATCTCTCACATCCATACATGACTACTGGAAACACCGTAGCTTTTGACTATAAGGACCTTTGTCAGCAAAGTGATATCTCTGCTTTTTAATATGCTGTCTAGGTTTGTCATAAATTTCCTTCCAAGAAGCAAGTGTCTTTTAATTTCATGGCTGCAGTCACTGTCTGCAGTGATTTTGGAACCCAAAGAAAATACAGTGAGTTAATGGAAGAAATGTTTTCTAAGCACATTGGACTGTTTGGTCCAAGAAGTTTTTGTTCAGTATTTGGCACAGGTCTGTTTGTAGGATGCTGGGTGAGAAGAGAAAGCAAATAAATGTGACCTTTGTATGGCTGATATTTTCTTTATGAAGCCAAAAGGTGCACAAATACACAAATATTAGCCCACTCTTAGTTTTGTCCTAGAAAACTTCTCTCTGGCTGACCGCATCTTGGTTCCCTGCAGGCCTTGCCATCTGTTTAACTGGTTAAGGAGCCCATCCTATCAGTGTCTCTATCATTTGGTTGGAAATAGAGACCTCTGATTGGCCTTTTCCCTCTTTTTTCTCACTGCTGTTTATTTGGAACCATTTCCAGTATCTCAATGCAGGTGGCTTTACCTTCGCCAGTTACCTTAGGAATAGCAGTTACTGGCAGGTAAGAGATGCAGTGAAAGGTGGGAACATCTGTTATTGCAGTGATCTTGGCCTTGGGAGAGTCTAGTGACTTGGAGAAAGTCTAATTCATGAAGGTCATGCCCTACCTGGGGTGTTCTCCTTTTGCCTCTCACCTTCTTAAATGCTTCAGCTCTTTTTAACCTTTGATCCCTTTAAAGTTTAATAAGGCCACTAGTATGCTGCTGCTGCTGCTAAGTCACTTCAGTCGTGTCCGACTCTGTGTGACCCCATAGACGGTAGCCCACCAGGCTCCCCCGTCCCTGGGATTCTCCAGGCAAGAACACTGGAGTGGGTTGCCATTTCCTTCTCCAATGCATGAAAGTGAGAAGTGAAAGTGAAGTCGCTCAGTCGTGTCCGACTCAGCGACCCCATGGACTGCAGCCCATCAGGCTCCTCCGTTCATGGGATTTTCCAGGCAAGAGTACTGGAGTGGGGTGCCATTGCCTTCTCCGGCCACTAGTATGAGGTGGTGCTAATGGTAAAGAATCTGCCTGCAAAGCAGGAGACGCAAGAGATATGGGGTTGATCCCTGGGTTGGGAAGACCCCTGGAGTAGGAAATGGCAAATCACTCCCGTATTCTTGCCTAGAGAATGCCATCGACAGAGGAGCCTGGGGGCCTACAGTCCACAGGGCTGCAAAGAGTCAGACACGACTGAGCAGCTGAGTACATAGCACAGTGCGTGTGTGACAGAGACCCAGTGCCTAACAATAAACCAGCCTCCTTCCCTTCTATGTTCCTATGGTTCTTACCTGACAGTTTTGCAGAGTCACTTAAACCTTGACAGTTGTCCTTAGAAACTCTCGGGGGTGGGGGTGGGGGGCGGAAATCAACTCATGGTTTTACCCCAAGTGTCCTTTTGAAGTTTCCTCATTTCTACCCCTATGATACCTCTGGGGAATTTTGAGTAGCTACCAGGTAAGGTGTTTCTAATTTCAAACCTAATATAAAGACCCAGGTAAAGAAATGTGACCACTGAAATGTTTGCACATTTTGTTAGGCAAGAAAAGAAGGGAGGGCAAGGAAACAAAATGAACAAAATACTCCCCAAGTGCCAGAAGTCTAATGACTTCATTTTTTCTTTTTTCTCCTCTTCATTTAATTCTTAAACTTTCTTTTATACTATGTTTGATGTTATGCTTGTTTTTTTTTACTCTTTTTTTTATGGTAGGTGATTAACAGTTCTTTTATTTGTGGTAAATTAGAGCAAGCAATTAGAATAGTACATATGCAGTATTCAGCACATACAATAAAAATTAAAGAAATTAAAAACCTGTATAAAACAAAACACTGGAGAAAAAAATCATACAACTTAAGAGATATAGTGGGAAAGCACTCTGCTCTTTTAATCATAGTTTGTACTCTGTACCCAACAGGACTTACCACACTTACCAAAATAATACAGACATTTTAGTAATGGGTGTATTTAAGGTTATCAATATTGGTTTTTACAGCACTATGACTAGAAGATCCTCTGGAGGAGGGCATGGCAAACCACTCCACTATTCTTGCCTGGGGAATCCGCATGGACAGAGGAGCCTGGAGGGCTACAGTCCATGGGGTTGCAAAGAGTTGGACATGGCTGAGCAAGTAAGCACAGCACACATAACTGTGTAGACCTTGTTCACAGCACAGCCAAATAGCGTACTAGATTTGTGATTCCTTTTCTGTGTGCATTTTGTCTTTTATTTCACCTTTTGCTTTTGTATTATATACCTATTCTACTATAAGCTATTCCAAATAATTTTTGAAAATAAAAGTGGTCTTTATAAGAAATATCTCTCAGGATTCATTGGAATTTCTATTCTAGAAAGAGGTTTCTTCATCACTTTTTAATTATGAAGCACTGTCTTTAGTACTTTCTGGGAAGCAGTGTGGCGAAGCTGTTAACACAAGTATTCTGGCTTCAGACTGCCAGAGTTTACGCTCAGTGGGTCTGCATATAAATCACTAGGTGATTATCTTGGGCAAGGTGCTTAAGATTTTTGTCTCAAGTTTCTCCCCCAGAGTAATGTTATAGGGACCAAATAAGTTTATATGTAAACACTTGTACTTATGCCTTACTCATCTTACAGCTTTATTGTTGTGTCTGACTTTATTACCCAAACAATGCCTGGCATAAAATAAAACACTCTATAAATGTTAGCTTCTACTGTTACTATTTAGTTATTATGAAAGTCCTCAGGTAGATATAATCCCCAGTGTACAGGTGAGGTGGTTGTTGTTGTTCAGTTGCTAAGTTGTGTCCAACTTTTTGTGACCCCATGGACTGCAGCACACCAGGCTTCCCTGTCCTTCACTAACTCTCAGAGTTTGCTCAAATTCATGTCCACTGAGTCAGTATGACTTAACTGAAGCCAAAGGAGGTTATTTAGCTTCCCAGGGTCGTGTAGCTGGTAAGGGCTCTGTGCCAAGGTTTGCACCCGGGTTCGTCTGACCATGAAAACTCTATGCATGCCACTGCCACTTCATCTGGGTAGCATAGTTCAGTAGATACGCTTGGATTGTTAGGAAAACCAAGCATGCATCCATTAGTACATGTTCATTTCCTGACTTCTCTTCTCTCTTAAGTAGTTGTAATTTCTCTTGGATAACAAATCTGTGCTGTTAGATTGCACACAATGTCTTGGCATAGGTCTACTCTAAATCTTGCTTCTTTGAGAGACACTCTTAGGCGGTAAGTGGCCTACGTTTAATCCATAACATTAAGAGAGGAGCTTCATGTGGAGTTCTTATGCATATGGCATAATGCACATGGCAGGTGAAAGTTAATATAAAACAGTGTTAGTGCTTCTTCCAGATGTTTCAGATAGATCTGAGTTATCCTGTAAGTGAACCCTTGTGTAAAATAAAGACATAATGAGTTTCCCCCACTGAAGGACTTACTTGCCATTTATTAACCTTTAAAATAGGATCTCTGATCATGGACCTTTGGATGTCCTGGCACATTGTAGGAATTTAGTGACTATCCTCTGCCTGAATGAGTGAATGAATGTATTCAGAGATGTGAAGAATGACAGTAGCTGCAAGAGACTGTCTTACTGTTTAAAAGTCAGGTGCATGGTTGGAAGAAGAGTATTTTGGCTCTAAGTCTGAGCAATAAGTGGGATCTGACATTACATCATGTGGCTTCTCTGGTGGCTCAGATGGTAAAGAATCTGCTCTCAACGTGGAAGACCCAGGTTTGATGCCTGGAGAAGGGAATGGCAACCCACTCCAGTATTCTTGCCTGGAGAATTCTATGGACAGAAAAGCCTGGAGGACTATGCCTCTAACTCTTTCTTAGGGCTTCTCTGGAGGCTCAGATGGTAAAGAATCTGCCTACAATGCAGAAGACCTGGGTTCAACCTCTGTTCCTAAATGCCAGTGTCTCTTTTTGGTGTCATACTGTCCTCCTGCTGTTCAAGAGTTTTCTTTCATACATGCACATACAAGTCCTGATTTTTTGTTTGGTATTCGGTGCGTTTTTGCATTTTCAGCCTCAGATTCTTGCTCTCTCCTTAAACAGTGAGTCACTCAGTTTACTCAGGGATGTGACTCCCACTGGTTGGAAATCTGGTCTAGCAGGCTGTTTCTCATTCCTCTTATCCCAGTGGAGGAGCCTGCTTTTTAGTGGAGAAACATCTTTACCTGAGTCAAAATTGAATGGATGGATGGATACTAAGTCTTTTCTTTTGCTTTTCTTCTGCTGTTTCGCCTAACAAACAAATAACTCTTGTTTTTGTTATTGACTCAATCAGTAGCTTTTAGATAAATGAGACAGGTACTGGATGAATAAGAACTATACATTTCCTTTCAGCAGTTATATTACATCTTGAATTGAGGAAGGCAGCCTTTAGTTCTTGATAGCCCTGGATCATATTTTGATATGAACTTTAAAAATGCTCCAATAGGTGGTGAGTGATAGGGATAGATATTTGGCAGTTATTATTGCATCTTCTGTTGTTGAGTTTCAATTAATGTGATCCTTTGATTTCTTCTCTTTCAGCTGTCCCATTTCCTCCAAGTCACCGGCTTACGGCAAAAGAAGTGTTTGATAATGATGGGAAACCTCGTGTGGATATCTTAAAGGCACATCTCATGAAGGAGGGCAGGCTCGAAGAGACTGTCGCATTGAGAATAATAACAGAGGGGGCTTCAATTCTTCGACAGGAAAAAAACTTGCTGGATATTGATGCTCCAGTCACAGGTAAGGCCTGAGGACAGTCCACTTGAAACCCATCCTTGCTGTTTATAACTTCAAATCAAAAGTCCTAGATACCACTGAGTCTTCAAAGACCTTCATCATCTTGCTCGTTTACTGCCAAATCTGTACATTAGGAACTAAAGATTTTATACATATGTAAAATGTTTTTATTTTCATGTATTAAATAGCCATATGATGTGAGGCTCTATAGAGTAGTGTACAGCTTAGAGGTGATGGAGATGTTCTGAAGTAAAAACTTAACTAAGTGATATTTTGTCAGTAGAACACTAACTGTCATGAAGAATCCAAGGTATTCATTGGGAAAGATCAGACAAAGCATAGGAATATTTCCACCGTGGTTACGTGACTAAGTTAGAGCAGTAGCTCGTCTTAGACTAGCATCCCTGTTGTCATCACCTGGAAACTTATTAAACATACCATCTCAGCCCCCACCCTAGAACCATACTGCTCTAGGTTTTAGGGTGAAACCTAACAACCCATTTAATCAAGTCATGTAGGTGACCCTGATGCACATTAAAGTTTGAGAACTACTGAACTTCAGGAAGAAGACCAAATTTCTCTCCTTCCTACAGCATTCCGTGCCTCAAAAATACGTCTGTTTTTTTAATATTTTTGTTCTTTTGCTCCTTACAAGCAGATTCATACTTTGCATAAGTGGAACTTCTTTTAGACCATAAAAATTAAATCTTGTAGAGAAGTTTAGTATGCTATAGAGGGTCGGTTAGTAGAGACTTTTCAGCTATACTTGGTGAAGTTTGCTAAATTTTCAGGTATTTGTTTTTAGAGAAGCTTAAAAGCATGTATTTTCTCCTTATCATTCTGGCAAAGGGAAAAATTTAAACATAGGATTTTATCCTTTTATAAATAAAAAGGATTTTTGAAATACTTCATGTATACTACTGATTGCTTCTTTCTTCCAAACCTTCATATACTTTTAATATTATTGGCTTTGAAATATATTTTTGAAGGTGACTGGTTGGAGCAAGATAAGCTCTCTTGAATATCAGACTAGACCTTCTTTGCTCATAATACCTCTGAATATTCCTATTCCAAAGAAATTGACATATACATTTTGTTTTGTGTTAGCCATAATATTTCTCTCATTGTAATTCAAAAAAATAATGAATGTGTTTGGGGCCAGGTAGCAGGAGAAATTGACTCCAGTGGTAAGTCAATGTTGGACCAGTGGTGAGTAAATCAAGCTATGTACTTACATTGTGTGCATGACAATGATCCCCATTTTCCATGTGTTAAAATACAGTCATGCCTTATTATCTTTGACTTACAGACACTGTGGACATATAAGAACAAAACAAATATGAGTATGCTTTACTTTCTTAGATACTAAAATATGAGAAAATTTTAACATCTAAATAGTTGCATGGAATCCATCAGCAAAGAAGCTACCTTAAAAAACTTACTGTATATTCCACCAGTAAATGGATGGCAGAAAAGTAGCTTTAAATGATCTCTGTATCATTTGGATTATTTGGTTTGGGTAAGAATGAATGGCTTAATATTTTATGATATATTATAATATGATAAATAGTATATGTTATAATATCATGATTTTTTTTCTCCATTTCACATGATAATGTGTGATTTCCAATGAAGAATTCATATTAGACTCACTAATGAGCCAGTAGGTGTTAATGAAGGTGATTTATAACTAAAAGAAAACATGTGAAATAAGCATTTAAAGGAATGTATTTTCTTGGATGCACTCAGCTCATCTATTTGATGAGGCTCTGTCTTAAGAGAACACACAGCATTCTGTAAAAGTTAAATTCGTGATGTTTTATCCCTGAACCTTTTTGGGGTCTGTTGACTAACTTCCTTCATGCTCAGTAGAGGTTGGGCGTCATTCTTTCTAAAGAGATAGCAGCTGTCACTTTGGCAAATTTCAGAACATACATATGAAGAGACTTTAGAAATCAGGACTCAATGATGTATAACTTTCCCTGGGGGAGAGAAAATACAAAGTCTTTTAAATAGTGACAGAAGTAGCTATGGAGACATCACAAAATATATATCACTAGTGAAATATAACCCAAGCAGGAAAAACCCTTTCACTAGAGAAGTGTTTTATTTCTTGATGAAGGCATGATTCTAAGGTAGAAGATTCCATTGCAGTGATATCTTTCCCCTTTTCTATAAAGATATGGAATAAAAGTAGTAGGGGTAATTTATTTTAATATTTCCATTAAAAGGGGAAAAAAAAACTTCTTTTGCATGTAATTTACCAGAAAGCTAAATTCATAGGTTTGCATTCCCACCCATGAGCTTGCAAGCTGAAACAAAGAGGACCGCAAAATAAAATCAGGGTATACTGATTGGAGAAACTTACTGTGCCTTTGTATTTCAAGATACTTCTTAGAATTTATTTGTAACATTTTATGATATATGATTTTATTCTGAGATCTTATTTCATCTGGACAGCTGAACATGCAGCTAAATTTTTATTTTTAGAATGTTTATTATTTGAATAACTGAATCAATAAAGTTATACTTCACTGACACTAGGTTATGCAGCAAAAGGCATAGTTTATCCTTCCGAATCTTCAGGGTAGTGAATTCTTTATGTAGTTCAGAATTCCACACTTAAGTAAAACGGAGACCTTAAGAAACAATTCAGAGGAGAAAGTAGAAGAGGAAGAAATAGAAGAGGAGAGGGAGAGAAAAGAAAATATTAGAGTTTATAAATGAGAATCTGTGAAAAAAGATTAAAGGGAAAGAATCAAGGACTTAGCAGAGAAGCAAAGACTTCTAATGTAGGGAGAAAAAGCCTGAAGCCTGACCATGTGGTGGTTTTTAAGTGGTATTAGAAATAGTCTCTCACGTATGTCAGATTCCTAAAATGTAAGGTGAGTGGTGTGGGTAGGAACTAACCAGTAACTTTCTTGTTTGGTGTTCAACTTGAACTGGAGCAGGTATGTAACATCACAAAACCAAACAAATGGCAAATATTTTATAATTATGCACAAAATCCACTCCCCAGCTTCCCCTCTTCTTTTCTTTCCTCTTACTTTTTATTAATAAAAACATTTCACTCTTAGATGTTTAAAGAGGAGTTGTGCTAACATCACATCCATGCATGGTTTGCTCCCACTTAAAGAAAAATCCAGATATAGTGTCCTGTTAATTTGAAATCTGGACACTATTTCATTCCTTTAGCATTTTTTTTTTCATGTTTAAATTTACAAAGCTGTCCAACTTCCCTTATTCCCTCCCCTTCAATTGTTTTTAAAGTGGTAAAAAGTTTATGTTCATCTAGGATTTTTTTCCTTTAAAATTCTGTACTTTTGATTTTGGAGAAAGACCAGGAAACTGCCTAGTCCCAACCTGGCTCCTCCCATGTGTCCCCTGGGGAAGGAGATAAAGCTCTGTGTACCTTACCCTCCTGAAGCATAGATTTAGATAAGCTGGGAACCATTGCCGTGGGAGTAGAGATGAGGATTAGTTATGGGTCCCCAATCAAAGCAAGGGAGGTATGAGTCACATTTTGCTCTTTTCTCTAAACTAACTTGCTTGATTGGAATGATGGGTGTTTCAGAGATTTAATTTGAATTATGTGTTTCTATATTGGAGGCAATTTTGTGAAGGAAAGTATTTTCCTTCTTTTTGAATCTTTCTTTTTTTTTTAAATTGAGTTGAAGTTTTCTGTGTTCCCTTGCAAACATACAAGTGGATTATTAAAAAATGTGGCCAAATATCTGTGTGGCAATTTGTTATGAGCTGAATGTTTGTGTCCCCACAATAATCATATGTTGAAGCCCTAATCTTTGTGATATATTTGAAGGTGGCATCTTCGGGAAGTAATTGTGTTTAGATGAGTTCTGGGGGTGGACCCATATGATGGTGTTAGTGCCCTGAGACGCACATGAGATGAGAGCCCTCTCTCTTTCCTCCATGTGGGGATGCAGTAGAAAGGTGTCCATCTGCAAACCAGGAATAGAGCCCTTTCCAAACACTAAATATGCTAGCACCTTGATCTTGGACTGTCCAGCCTCCAGAACTGTGAGAAATCAGTGTTTGTTGTTTCAGCCACCCAGTCAAAGGTATTTTGTAATAGTAGGCAAACTAAGATACAACCCATTTGGGAATTCAATTTATCAAACATTTGCCTGGTACAGGTTGTGTGTGTTATACACAGGTGAGTAAGACCTGGTCTCTGCTCTCCCAGTGGTCACAATATAAGAAAACTGAAGCAGGTATTTGCTGAAATATATGTACATCAAACTGCTGATTAAATGAAAGAGTATGACCAAGATTTTCTTAAGCAAATTTAGAAATATGCAACTGGATAGAGCTAACTTGGAACCAAAAAGTTTTCCTATCTTCAAAATGGCTAAAGGTTTCTCTGATAGAGTGCATTGATTATTATATTATGTCTTTGAGTTATTGAAGCTGTTAAATAGCTTGGACCCTATTTATCCTGAATATAGACTGAGAACTCTTTCAGAAGGTTAGGAACTGTGAATGATGAAACACATGAAGTGTACATAGTCCTTGACTAGAAGACTCAAGGGGTCTATCTGGGGAGTTAGGTACATAAATAGATAATTACTATAAAACCTGTTAAGTATTATAATTAAGGAGCCTATAAACTAGTATGGGAACTCAGAACAAGGACTGCAGGGAAGCCAAGAAAGTCTTGACAGATGACATGATGTTTGAACTGGACCATGTGTGATAAGTGAAATTTTACTATGTGAAAAAGCTAGCAAAGTCTGTTCTGAGCAGACACAACAAACAGCATATTAAAGAGACTGATATTTTTCATAAAGTGGGAAGGCATGATCGTGGAGGTTTGCTGTGGGTAGACAAGGTCTCAGAAGGGTGTGAGGGGTAAGGGTGGGGGGTGAAGCTAAAATTGGATGGTCAGGGTCAGATATTAATCTCTTGTGAGCAGCACTCAAACATCTGGTTACTGTTCTTGTGGAGAGGGTCTTGGAGTAGGGGAGTTACACAGTCAAGCCTGTGGCTAGAATCCTGAATGAGATGAGTAGAGTGAGTGGGGAGGAACTCTTGGGAGAGTTGTTGATCAAGAACCTTTCATCCTTGATCAGGGTGTCCCAGCAATGATTTTGGCAGGCTAGGAGAATTGGATCTGATTTTGACTACAGGGCCTTTCAAAAATGATAGTTCACATTGATCTTAAAATGTTTGATTAACTTGTACCTAATCAACATCCATTAAAGACTTCTTGAATATGGTACGGTGATTTACGCAGGAATCCAATTTATTATATTTTGCCTTCAAGTTCTCATATTTTCCTGTTTTTCTCTTTGACTTAGCAGAGAACATTTCCCTCATTTATAAAGCAGACACAGCCCAGGAGCTTGGGGCTTTGAAAGAAAATGATTTAGAACTCATTTTCTGCTCTCTGGGCCTAGGGGACCGGCCAGCATCAGCTGGGCAAACTGCTAATCTCTCTGGTCTGTCTGTTTCCTGCAGGGGGGGATTTGTCCCTAGGGCAGCAAAGGATTCCCTCGGTGGCTGTGCCTGCCATTTAGCATGTCAGGCAGTTGCCAGGAGAACCCTCTGGCTTTGTTCCTGGATGTGAGAATGAACCAGTGGCCAAGTTTAAGGTCATGGCATTCCTTCCCTTACAGCAGCTGACGTCAATTAGGAGAATTCCCCGTGCCTTTCCTCTGGGGAGAGTGAAGTAGGGGGTAGGAATCCAGTGTCTTTTGAGAACTAAAAGATCAGTGTTTATTCTCTTTATACTATCATTTGTCACTATCAACGCAACGTGGCCTTAGTTTATATGAGGATAAAATATTACTTCTGGGGCATTTTGCCCACTTGTGATTTCAGTGGCCAAATCTTTAGGGCCTGCCCTGCAGCCAGAGGCCTATTTTGGTACCCAGCCCACTGCTGGCAGGTCAGCACATTTCAGGCTCAGCCTGCAGCAGCAGCACCTCCGTTTTTTGATGTTTGTGTTCCCCTTAATTTGGGCCCTTGACTTAAGGAAAAAATTTTTTTAAGATGGTGTTAAAGGGATAAACGGTCACTGCATGAGTGTGTCCTTTTCCTTGGTTTGTTTTCCTCCCTTGTTTTGCAAGGTTGGTCTTAGGAAACCCATCTTACAAATGAGAGAAGGGAGTCTCAGTTTACATCTGAATTTCTTAAACTTGAACATGGATCAGAATCTTCTGGATGGCATCACAGAACACAGATTGCTGAGTCTCACCTCCAGACTTTCTGATTTAGTATCTGGAGTTGCTGTTTAGTCACTAAGTTGTGTCATACTTTTGAGACCCCCATGAGCTCTAAGCCTCCAGGCTCCTCTGTCCATGGGATTCTCCAGGCAAGAAAACTGGAGTGGGTTGCCATTCTCTCTTCCAGGGGATCTTCCCAACCCAGGGATTGAACCTGCATCTCTTGCATTGGCAGGCAGATTCTGTACCACTGAGACTCCTGGGAAGCCAGTTCTGGATTAGGGCCTGATAATTTGAATATCTAACAGGTTCCCAGATCATGATGACCTCCTTGATCTGGGACCCCTCTGTGGGAACCACTGATTTAAGTATTGACTTGAAGTCTCATAGCTAGTAAGCTGAAGACCTCGTGATGCACAAGCATCTACCAACATGACTCATGCCAAGCTATTACACTATACTCGACCTCTGTATTAAGTTGAAAAAAATGAAGCATTTCAGTTCATTTGATTGGACTTTGTCCTTGCTCATTCCTGCAGAAAACATACTAATTCTAAGCTTGCTGTTCAAGGTTCTCAAGAAATAGGAGGAATACATTATTTTGGCTCAATTATGATTTATTATATTTCAAATTAAAAATCAAAATAATGTAAGGGTCAAGACCAAACAATAGTGCTTAGTATGGTTGGGGCACAGTGCATATATAGTTTTTCCCAGTGAAAAAATTTTGTAGTGATTATCTTTACAAGCTCTTTGAGAGCTGACTGTAGAAAGTTATTGCCGGGTCTGTTTTTAAATGAAAATGAAGGAAAACTGGAATCAAAAGCGTCTATAAATTAATTGTGTGGTAATGAATATAGTATTATTTACGATCTGAGCCACCAGAGTATTATATTAAGAATAGTTGAGCCTTAGGAATTCAGCGTTTGTGTGCAGTATACAAGTCAGCAATAATCTGTTAACATCAGTAGACATATAACACCATCCAGAAGAAGCATTTGATAGTTATTACAATTGCAGCATGATTACATGTAGAGATACTTTTCTTTAAGATGCAGGGCACCCTGTTCGTTTTCAGTTTGCCATGAGTCAGTACGATTCACAAATAGTAACTTGTGTAAGGACTGTTTGTTAAGGCAGTGCCTGTAGTTCTTTCCATCGGAAGATAAAAATCCCCAAGCTATTGGGCTTAAAATCTGACAGTGTTCACTTGCAATAATACTCTGATGGTTTTGGAGAAGGTTGAGATATATTATTATCAATACTACTGTGACTTTAAGTGAAGTAGTGAGTTTTTTTAATATTTTAAAATTTTTTTAACTTAATTTTATATGGGAGTATATTTGATTAAAAATGTTGTGTTTCTTTCAGGTGTACAGCAAAGTGATTCAGTGATACATATACATGCATCTATTCTTTTTCAATTTCTTTTTCCATTTAGGTTGTTACATAATACTGAGCAAAAATCCTTGTGCTATACAATAGGTCCTTGTTGGTTATCCATTTTAAATGTAACAGTGTGTGCATGTCAACACCAAATTCTCTAACTGTCCCTCTTCCCCTCCCTTCCCCTTTGGTAACCATGTTTGTTTTCTTAATTCTGTGAGTCTCTGAGAAGTAATGTTTCAAACAACACTGAAAGACGTCCAGGGAAGGAAAGAGCAATTTAGATACCTTGAAAGAAAACTAGACATATTTCCCTGTGTCTACAGGAAATGCAGGTTATATTCATGTTTCCAGCTTATCTCACATTGCATTTTCTCGTTGAAGTATCCCTGTTAATTTTAGATTCCAATGATTTTATTTTCCTGTGATCCAGTAATGTTTACAGGCTCTTACTGGACATTCCCACATACTGGCCACAGACTTGTACTGGGCTGTAACAGAGTTTTCTCTGGTCCACAGTGAAATTGTCTTTTTTCATTTTAGCGAGAATACTTTTTTTATGTACCTGAAACTATGGTGATGATAGGTAGTAATTGTTTTTTATATATTCCATTGGGGTAGGAAGTTAATGAGTTATTTTTTACTGTGAGGTGACATTTGTTAGGTTCTTGTTTTTTGCCACTCACTATTATAAACACTGTACTTTTTAACTGTGAGTTTTCACACAATCCTATGAAGGAAGTGCTGTGATCAGCTCAATTTTACAATGAGGAAACTGGATCTCAGTGAACTTGAGTACTGTATCTAAGGTTATTGATCTAGGAAGTCCTAGATCTGGTATTAAAGACCAAGCAGTTCAATAGTGTCTATTCCTATTTTATTGGGGGTTAGAAATTAATTTTACAGATTCATGAAATGATTAAACTTGGGAGTAACCATATAGTGTGGCATTTAACTACTTCTTTAACTAGGGGTTGAAGGGTGCTGATTCGTTATAGAGTTGAAAATGCACATTTAACTTACAGTTGGCTCCCCATGTTCATGAGGTTTTGCACCCACAAAGTCAACGAACCTCCAGTTCAGTTCAGGCACTCAGTCGTGTCTGACTCTTTGCGACCCCATGAATCGCAGCACGCCAGGCCTCCCTGTCCATCACCAACTCCTGGAGTTCACTCAGACTCACTTCCATCGAGTCCGTGATGCCATCCAGCCATCTCATCCTCGGTCGTCCCCTTCTCCTCCTGCCCCCAATCCCTCCCAGCATCACAGTCTTTTCCAATGAGTCAACTCTTCGCATGAGGTGGCCAAAGTACTGGAGTTTCAGCTTTAGCATCATTCCTTCCAAAGAAATCCCAGGGTTGATCTCCTTCAGAATGGACTGGTTGGATCTCCTTGCA
>SJYT01002803.1:160278-193716 GCA_006410635.1 Cephalophus harveyi
CTTGATGGACGTGAGTCTGAGTGAACTTCGGGAGTTGGTGATGGACAGGGAGGCCTGGTGTGCTGCGATTCATGGGGTCGCAAAGAGTCGGACACGACTGAGCGACTGAACTGAACTGAACAGTACTTTCAGTTGATGTCTGAAGAGTTGAAACACTGGTTGGTAGGGGGAAAGAAACCCACACATGGGGCATCAGAAGTGTTGTGAATAGAGAAGCATTTTTCCTTTTATCATGCAGATACTGATGTTAGTGAATCTTTGGATTTTTTTTTTTTTTTTGGTATGGTAAGAACCCACCTGCCAATATAGGAGACTTAAGAAATGCAGGTTCGATCCCTGGGTTGGGAAGATCCCCTGGAGGAGGCCATGGCAACCCACTCCAGTATTCTTGCCTTGAGAATCCCATAGAGGAGCTTGACAAGCTACAGTCCATAGGGTCGCAAGGAGTCAGACATGACTGAAGCGTTTTAGCATGCACTCACCAGGCAGGGGGAGATTTTGATAATAGTTGTATATTGGTACTGCTGCTGCTGCTGCTAAGTCGCTTCAGTCGTGTCCGGCTCTGTGCGACCCCATAGACGGCAGCCCACCAGGCTCTCCTGTCCCTGGGATTTTTCCAGGCAAGAACACTGGAGTGGGTTGCCATTTCCTTCTCCAATGCATGAAAGTGAAAAGTGAAAAAGTGAAGTTGTTCAGTGGTGTCCAGCTCTTTGCGACCCCATGGACTGCAGCCTACCAGGCTCCTCCGTCCATGGGATTTTCCAGGCAAGGGTACTGGAGTGGGGTATTAGTTGTGATTTAATGAACACTTTCATTATTCCTCTAAGGGTTCATGATTTCTAATATAACTGATCACTGGTCATATCATTCCATGTTATTAAATTCTTGACTTTTTAAAAATATTTGAATTTTTTTCCCTGTGATTGTTGTCCTGCTATAACAGTCACCTGATTTTATTTGTGAAAGAGACTAGAGACCACTTCCAGCTATCAGCCTTACAATGAGAACACTGCTTTGGGGCAGGGCTTGGGCACGGCAGTGCCACCCACAGCAGGCTCGTGCTGAGTTAGATCCAGAACGCCGGTCCCCACCGCCATGGCCCACTGCCCTTCTGAGTTCTGTCCTCTATTTTCTTCTCAACAATAACAGAGAACGTGGATGCTTTCACTTCTGTAGCAAGTCAGTGTTAACTTTCACAACTTAATTTCCGTTGCCCGTCTTGGATTTTAATGTATATTTATGTACTTTTTTGGTGCATTACAAGTTATTCCCTTAGCAAGAGATTTGAGTGTTTCTACTGTTCCCTAGCCTGTAGTCAACATAAACTCGCTTTTCCCCACTAACCTTTAAATAGAGTAAGCCCTCCATGTCTTTCTCATTTTGCCCTTGATCTGGAGCTTTCTTCTGCTTCTTACATCATATCTGGCAGCAGGGCAGAGGTAATGACCTGCGAGGCGTGATGTTTGTCCATTCCATGACCCTCCCTATTTAACTGCCGGGAAAGTTTCCTTCATTTTCCCCCATAATTACCTTTAAATGTCTTCAGACTTGAGAAAGTAGGGTTTTATGGAGACCACAGAATTCTAATGGGTGTCTACCACAGATCTCCATTTTCTGTTTCCTGTGGAAAATGGAATAAAATAGAATGTTTTGAGTTTCTCAAGTATACCAGTCAACCCTATTCATGATATTTATGCGTAAAGAGCAAACAGCATTCTGCTCCACCCCTTGCTGAGGTTTCTTCCTGGCCATCACATTTCTCCATTTGAAAACAAGGTGTGGGGGCTTCCCTGGCTGTCCAGTGGTTGGGACTTTGCCTTCAAGTGTCGGGGGTGTGGGTTTGATGCCTGGTTGGGGAGCTGGGATCCCACATGCCTCTTGGCAAAAAAAAAAAAAGAAAACAGAGGCAATGTTGTAACACGTTCAATGAAGACTTTAAAAATGGTCCACATCAAAAAAATCTTGTGAAGAAAAAAAAGGAAACAGAAAGTTTTTCATACATCAAAGACCGTGAGTTACCAGTTTCTGTTTTCTCATCTAGAACACATCTAGGTCTACACATCTTTTCATAGTGTGTTCATATGTAAAATTATAGAAATTTGATATGTATGTATCATAGTTTTAACTTCCTCTGGCCTCCTGAGATACTTCTTTAGCAATCACTCAAATGGAACCATTAAAAAAGTACTACATCTGGAAGAAACGTTAAGGAGGAAAACAGCTCAAGCAGCTGAGTGACGGGAATGAGGGCTGTCACTAATCTGCTCGAATAAACTCAGAACAAGTCACTTCAACTGACCAGGGCTGTTTTCTCATTGATAAAAGGAGCCAGACAGCATTGGTGCCAGAATGACTCGCTCCCCGCATTTCTTTGGTTTCATTCACTTAGTCCTGGTGCTTGCTTTGCCCAGGAGTCTGCCATGGGCCCCTCTCCTGAGTCCCAATCTCAGGTATGATCTTGAACGCTCCCTTTCATTTCTCAGAAGTGTCTTTGTTCTGTCCCCTGTTGATTTCTGTGGCTTCGAAAATGGTAGTGTCTTTCTAGCTTCTTCTAACAATTCTTTATTTCCTTGCTTTATTCTTTATTTCTGTTTTAGTATTTGCTTCCATGGGATTCTCATCTCCTTTTCTTCCATCATTAGGGATTTCCTAGATCTTTTTCATGTCTCCCAGGATTTTTCAGGACTTTAAATCTGACCCTGATCCTCTGATTTTCCCCTACCACCCCTGTTTTCACAAAGCACTCCCCTTCCCGGTGACATGGTGTCTGATTCAAATCCCAGCTCTGTCACCCTCCAGTTCTGTGACTCTTCAAGTTACTTACACTCTCTGTGGTTCAGTGTCTCTCTCACAGAATTGTTGTGGGGATTAAGTGAATTGGTATCTGTAAGCTCTTAAAGCACCGTCTGGCACGTGGTACACAGTATGTGATTGCTGGCTGTTCTAGTATTACTATCAGCATCCCTCCCCTACCCCCTCACTGTTATTCTTGGCCAAATGAGGATCTCATCTTCCTCTGACTTAGGTTGCATATCCTTTTATGTTATTTTGGATCAGGAAGTACACAGAAACTGATGCCTACCGATTTCCCTTAAATACTTCAAATTATGCATAATCTCGTATTTAGGGCTGAACACAAACATTTTATATTTCTCTAATCCTAGAACTCATTCTCACAATACTTAGGGCCTTCACATGTTGTTGAGAAGAAATGTCATACTTTAAGAAAATGTTTTAGAAAAGATTTAAACCAGACTACAAGAATACATAAATGCAAAGGAATTATTAAGTATCTTTTAACAAAATAAATCACATCCAAAGACTTGACCATTTCATGATTTTTTTCCCCAACTCCAATTTTGTGATATCTTAATGGAAGGTTACCCACCAAGTAGTTTGGTGGTTTTGCTTCCTTGAAGAGAAATCTTTTGGGTCCATATTTTAAAAGAGGTAATATTCGACAAGTCATACTAAAGGAGACAGTCTAAAGTATTTAGTAGAGCCATAGAATATCAAAAGAGTTTAAAACCCTAGAGCACATTGAATTCAGTGATTTCCAAACTATTTGTTCACAACCAAGATCTTTTAATGTAATGTTATGTAAAAATTCATTATTATGCCTAACTCCAAACATAAAACAGAGACTGGTTGTGTCTCTGTTTTATATTTGTGATGCTTTCCTTCCTTGTGATCAAAGACCATACAGAGAGAGTGGGAAACATCTGGCTAAATTTCCCCTTCTACCTCTGAAGAAACTGAGACGCAACAGAGGTTAGTTTCATTACAAGGATATTCAGCTAGTTAATGGCTGAGCTGGGAGAAGATATCAGCTGTTTTAACTCCTCTGTGAGCATGATTTCCATAGTCCATTCCACTTTTGTCCCCGGAAATTATTCCTATGGTTATCTGTAATCATTTGGAAAATTATGTGTTTCACAGCTGGAATTATATGGTTAGATTGATCTAGATTCGAATTCTGGGTCTTCCTATTTTGTTGCTTAACTGCACTGCTTCTTATCTTATGGTTAAGATTTTCCTTTCTATGAAGTAAGTATGATAGTAATAATGGCATGTACCTCAGTGGGTTTTGGTAATACTGTTACATCAATAAGTGCTATCTATTATTAGCATTGATATGGTCATTGTTAATATTATTATATCCAGTTAGCTAGTTCTGTTAAATCAGAAATTATTTTGATTAAAAATTAAAATTAACTTTAAATTGGATGAAAAAAATCTCTCTGCCAAACTGTTATTTAAAACTTATGCTCACAGAAGATTTTCATCGTTTATTTATATCTGTGTCTCTATCTATATAAATCCTGACATCACTGCCTTTCCTGGTGCAGAAGAATAAGCCTGAGGTTTAAATATAACAACACTGATATTGAGCTGTTAATAAAAATGCAGATCACTAAAGCTGGATATGAGTGTGGAAATCACCTAGAGTTTTATTTCACTCTTGCAAAAAATAGGCCCACTAAAGTTTGGATTTTTTTCCCTCAGCATACCAGGTTTGCAAAATCTTGTAGTACATCCAAGCACTAGCTTCTCCCTCCTACCACAGGCTAAATAAACACTCTGCCCACCACGAATCTAAATATTACTACTCATAGCAAAGTCGCTGGGCTTAAAGAACATTTTCATGTAACTCCTTAGTTCCCCCTGCCCCCTCCCCCCCAAAAAGCCACATACATACACACCCATAAAACAACTAGCCAAACAGGAGCTTTGTTCTATTAATTCTTCAAAGCAATTGTCAGTGCCCAGAATCTGTCTTCAACCTCTTAGCCATGTTGTTGCCCTGGTCCTGTGGCTCTGCTCCCACACTAAGAGGGAAAGACGGTGGCATAGAGGAGTCTGAGGAGTCTGCTCCGTGTGTATGTGGGTTGTCACAGATCTGGGGATGCTGAATTTAAATGTCCAGGTAACTATCTCAGTGCAAGGACGTCTCATGTGTAGCTATGTAGTGAGTTGATATTTATTAGTCTAAATAGTGGTAAGAAAGCAGTGCTGCAATTTTGTAAACTTTTTTAAAAATAAGATCTTCGTAGAATGTGTTAAAGTGATGCCATGGTTTTTAGAAAGAAGGAAAATTTAGAGATTTATGTTTAATATGTCTTATGGGAATGAGAAAGCAAATGAATTCCTGGTATAAGTTAGAGCCTGTCCTGATTTAAAAAGTAAATCTGCCCCCCTTTGCATTAGTGAACCAGGTAATTTCATGGGAACACGCAAGTCTATACCTACCAAGATTCACTGTAGAAGGAGCTACATGGCTCAGAGGGAATCTGAAATAAGGAAAGGGTCAGAGAGTCCCATTCAAGATTTTCAAGGGAAGGGGAAGTGGGAATAACATTTTAGAGACATTTAGTCACAAGGGAACACTGACTAACAGTCCGTCTCAGTCACAATGCTAGGTGCTTGTATACATATTTTCATATTTAAAGCCTTTAACAGCACTGCAGTTCAGTAATAAATTTAGTGCCAATGGGATGCCAAGCACTATTCTAAGTGCTTGGGATATATCCATGAATAAAAAGCAAGATCAGTATATACCTCTCTTTATAGATGAGATGGCTGAGACTCAAAGATCCTAAGCAGCTTGCTTAAAGCCCAAGATAGAAATGTCAGAAAAGAGATTTGAAAACAGGTCTCTGATTCCGCAGTCCAGGTTTTGGGTCTGTGGCGTGAATTGCTAGGCACACTCATATTGAGTTGCCTACAAAATATGGTTAATGATACCTCTGCTGCCTATGCCATTGGCTCCTTGTGAGAATCAAGAAATGTTTTGGATTTGATAGGTTTTGTTTTCTTTCTTATGC
Organism: Cephalophus harveyi; assembly: GCA_006410635.1. NCBI lineage: Eukaryota > Metazoa > Chordata > Mammalia > Artiodactyla > Bovidae > Cephalophus > Cephalophus harveyi. Next base: position 166,104 of record SJYT01002803.1, read on the forward strand.
CTCCCACTGATCTCTATGAGCACTTTGATAGAGCATTAACCATATGGGCTAAGTCTGTTTACAAGTATGACTCCTCTGGTAGAAAATGCATGTCTGCAGTCTGCAAACTTGTCATTTGTTCATTCAGTCAACCAACAAATATTTATTGAGTGCTTCCATGTATCAGGCTAAATATAGGGGTGCCAGCGTATACTAGAGATCTGTTTATTTTCATGTGATTCTTACCTCCTAGCAGAGATGGGTATTAAATAAATTATACATTGTTTATATTTATAATACATATTACAGAAGAAAATAGACACACACCTGTCTCTCTTATATCTGTACCTATTTTCCAAGTAAATTAGAAAAGTAATGAATGATTAGGATAAATTCCTCTGCAAAGTGGCAACAGAACACAGGGACTTCAGCATCATGTCAAGGGTTGGAACTGAGCTCTGCCCCTTACTGGGCTTTGGGACTTGATACAAGGTTCTCAGCCTCCCATGTAGTTTTGCAAAACAAGAATACTGGTTATTGTAATAATGGAGTGAAAAAATATCAGAAAAAAAGTTTATAACACTGCAAGAAATATCATGAGTACAAGGGAAAATTTAATTGTTATGATACTATCACGGGCTTCCCTGGTGGCTCAGATGGTAAAGAATCAGCCTGCATTATGGGAGATCTAGGCTTGATCCCTGGGTTGGGAAGATCCCCTGAAGAAGGGAATGGCTACCCACTCTGGTATTCTTTCTGGGCAAATTCCATGGACAGAGGAGCCTGGAGGTATGGGGTCATGGGATTGCCAAGAGTCAGATGTGACTGAGCAACTAACACTTTAACTTTCATGCTAGCATTATGTAGTAGAATGTTTTAGGAAATTTTCTTTTATCCATAGCCTTCACCTATGCTATTTACCTTCATCTAAGGGTTTATTAAAAGGAGTTTTCTTAAACTGGAGTATGCCTCAGGACCGACTATAGGGCTTTAAAGAGTACATGTTTCCAGGCTCCATTGTAGAAGATTCTTTTTCAGTAAGTGTGGGTTCAGTAAGTTAAGGAATCATCAATAATCCTAATTTACACCCCAAGGTAAAAACTGATGACTTTAACAATGACACACAGAGGTTACACACATGGCAAAGCAGGAATGGCAACCATTGACAATTATCCCAGGACCTCGCTTTGTGTAATCTGCCCCTGAGTGACTATTAACAGGTACTTGGAAAAATGCAATCAGTAAGCAAACAAATGCGTATTTAAGAATTTCTGTAGAGTTTAGATAATTCTTTCAGAATTCCAAAATGATTTATTAATTGACCAAATGAGTTTACTAGCCTAGACATGAGTGCTTAGAGAACAGGGCATTTTGTCAGTGTCATTGATGTATTCGTATATATTGGGTGCTCAGTAAACATGAGTCGAAGTGAATCGAGTCAATTTTGAAAGCTCTCAGACCTTTTGGAAGTGATAAGATGGATGAATTATAACCTGCAGGAATTTTCCAGGGATGGTTGCTGCTGCTGCTAAGTCACTTCAGTCGTGTCCGACTCTGTGTGACCCCATAGACGGCAGCCCATCAGGCTCCCCCGTCCCTGAGATTCTCCAGGCAAGAACACTGGAGTGGGCTCCAGGGATGGTAGATGAAGCATATTGATTATTCTATTAGGTGTCTGAGTAAAATCCCGATGTACGTCTATCTAGGAAAGATAGAGACATAGAGTATAGGTACTAAGTGTGAAGTTGATTGGAGCTTGGTGGACAGTGCAAATGTGAAAGTCTCAGCTTTTCACCACCTTTCCCCTCACACCCTTGTCCTTTTTTCCCAGCTCTTCGCTCCTTGTCAGCTAGTTAAGTTTTATTAATATTTAATCACTTGAGCTAACATATAAAATGTTTATTGCCTTTGTATTTTAAATCTGCCTGATGTTTGTGTTTGTTATGTGGTTAACTATGACTTGAGAATTATTATGAGGAATTACCTTCTTGAGAATCAGAGGGATTCAAGTCAAACAGCCCAGGTGCTTTGCAGCATCTTCTGGCTTTTGATTCCTGTGATTTTCAGTAAGAGACAGGATAATTATGTAATTGTAGGGAAAATCATGTCTTGAGACTTTAAGTAACTGAAATTCTGAGTGTTATGTATTTTTTAATGCCACTATTCTTTTGTGATTTGAGTAGATATTCCAGAAATTTTAAATTACTGTCTGTGGGACAAAGTCACTATTGCATCATGTATTATGGTTCTTAATTGTGATGAGGATAATGCAGAGCAGAAACTGCTAGAAAATAAATAGGGGATTTTCCTTGGAAAATTATTGAAATAGGGGCGATGAGCCAAACAGCTTGGACCTGCCTGATAGTTCAGTTCAGTTGCTTAGTAGTGTCCCAACTCTTTGGGAACCCGTGGACTGCAGCATGTCAAGACTTCCCTGTCCATCACCAACTCTTGGAGCCTACTCAAACTCATGTCCATCATGTCGGTGATGCCATCCAGTCATCTCATCCTCTATTGTCTCCTTCTCCTCTCATCTTTAATCTTTCCCAGCATCAGGGTCTTTTACAGTGAGTTGGTTCTTCACATCAGGTGGCCAAAGTATTGGCGTTTCAGCTTCAGCATCAGTCCTTCCAATGAATATTCAGGATTGATTTCCTTTAGAATGGACTGGTTGGATCTTGCAGACCAAGGGACTCTCAAGAGTCTTCTCCAACACCACAGTTCAAAAGCATCAATTCTTTGGTGCTCAGCTTTCTTTGTAGTCTAACTCTCACATCCATATATGACCACTGGAAAAACCATAGCTTTGACTAGATGGAACTTTGTTGGTAAAGTCACGTGTCTGCTTTTAAATATGCTGTCTAGGTTGGTCATAGCTTTTCCTCCAAGGAGCAAGCATTTTTAATTTCATGGCTGCAGTCACCATCTGCAGTGATTTTGGAGCCCAGAAAAATAAAGTCGGCCACTATTTCCACTGTTTCCCCATCTATTTGCCATGAAGTGATGGGACTGGATGCCGTTATCTTAGTTTTCTGGATGTTGAGTTTTAAGCCAACTTTTTTACTCTCAGCTTTCACTTTCATCAAGAGGCTCTTTAGTTCTTCGTTGCTTTCTACCATAAGGGAGGTGTCATCTGCATGTCTGAGGTTATTGATAATTCTCCCGACAATCTTGATTCCAGCTTGTGCTTCATCCAGCCCTGCATTTCCCACGATGTACTCTGCATATAAGTTAAATAAGCAGGGTGACAATATACAGCCTTGAGGTAATCCTTTCCCAATTTGGAACCAGTCTGTAGTTCCATGTCCAGTTCCAACTGTTGCTTCTTGACCTGCATACAGATTTCTTAGGAGGCAGGTCAGGTGGTCTGGTATTCCCATCTCTTTCAGAATTTTCCACAGTTTATTGTGATCCACACAGTCAAAGGCTTTGGTGTAGTTCAGTACCTCTACTCAAAATATGCTGCTGTGTGGCACTCACTGTAAACTGAGCAGTCTTTTCAGAGTCAACACTGATTTCCCCACACTTAAGAGGATAAAAAGTCACCAGCATATCTTGAAAAGAGAGCTTTTGAATGATTTTTGAATCAGCATTGCTTAAAGGTGCTTGTCATGGATTGCTTTAAGGTGGCACAGTCATCCATCACATACTAGAGGCAACATTAAGAAGGTGTTTACTGCTTCTGGTCATTAGCATTTGCCTGAGCAATCCCTGCCTTCTAGCAGTTTATCATCCAATGCTGCAAACATATTACGTTCACATATAGTAAGGTAAAATTTGTCAAACCCATCCGTAGGCATTTAGTAACTGTCTTCTCTTGCATGACACATCTTTGTAGGCCTGTTTTCAGTTTATAGCCGTCTCTACAGATACTAAGCATATAGGTGCCATTACTGTGATTGCTTTATAACTTGAGGGTAAAAGTCAGAGGCTGGTAGATGCTCCCCCGTGCTGCCACCTATGGCTGGCAGTTTTGCACTACCGGTGTCATGACATGGCAATCTAGGTGACCAGCATCCTATGCACCGTACAGGGTACAACCCTCATGGTCTTTTGCAGCTACTGAGAGTGTGCACACCATTCTTTCTTGTCTCCACTTCTTACTGACCATCTTTACCTGGCACTATGCCAAATACATGTAGACGATCCATGTGATGAGTTGCTCCCAGCAGCAGCAGCAGCAGCAGCTTCGTTAGGATTTAGGTTGAATATTCCGTTTCCTAAGTTGCTTACACACTATGATCACACTGGACACTCAGTTTGATCTTCAGTGAGCCAGACAAGCCTGGTGGTTGACTCTTGTCTCTAGATGTAATTGCTTAGCTGCTTATCTGTAGTTCCTTACTGTAATGAATTGCTCTTGTGGAAAACTGAGTATCTCAATTTCCTGTTTGCAGTAGTTATTAAAGTCTATGAAATAGCTTTATCATTTGTTTCATTTAATGCATATTATTGATCGCCCAGCAAATAAGTGTAAAGGAGAAGATAGAATTATCAAGAATTAGCTCCTAGAGTTGACCACTGCTTTATCAGGCTGAGATGGTGGCTTTGGCAGATGGATCATTGTATCTGTATAAGCAGACATAATGAATACAAAACACCTGGAAGTTTAAATATCCTAAAAAACAGTTTCCAAAGAATGGTATCTGTGTTTTTAGTAGATAAGATTCTGTTTTATAGTATTTTAACTTAGAATTGCTCTTGTGGAAAACTGAGTATCTCAATTTCCTGTTTGCAGTAGTTATTAAAGTCTATGAAATAGCTTTATCATTTGTTTCATTTAATGCATATTATTGATCGCCCAGCAAATAAGTGTAAAGGAGAAGATAGAATTATCAAGAATTAGCTCCTAGAGTTGACCACTGCTTTATCAGACTGAGATGGTGGCTTTGGCAGATGGATCATTGTATCTGTATAAGCAGACGTAATGAATACAAAACACCTGGAAGTTTAAATATCCTAAAAAACAGTTTCCAAAGAATGGTATGTGTGTTTTTAGTAGATAAGATTCTGTTTTATAGTATTTTAACTTCTTTTTTTTTTTTCCCTGGGCCAATTTTTAGTCCTTCCTGTATTGGACTGCTTGGCAAGTTGACTCTCCCCCTTTCTTCCAATACATTCTTCACTTGTTTTTCAAGAAATTAAGGGAAAAGCGCTCCTGTTTGTCCCTTAAATTGCCGCTAGATTTTCTTAATCTCCTTGATGGTTCTGTCCCCTCTTAGAGTATCCCAAAGTTTAACCCTTAGATTGCTTCTCTGCTCTGTCTGCATGTTTTTCCTTTGGTCACCCTGTCAGTTTTCTTGCTTTCAAAACCATCCTCAGTCTGTTGCTTCCTAAATATCTGTGTTTCCAATCCAGTGTTTTTCTCTAAGTCCAGCCTCATGCTTCGAACTGCTTGTTTATCTCCATTTGCCTGTGTAAGAGACATCTCAAATGTCCCAAACCACACCTCTTTATAAGCCTGCTTCTTTTATAAGCTTTATAAGCTTGCTCTTCCAACTTAGTACACAACAGCTGTATTCTTAACATCCCTTTTCACATCTGGTATAGAATCTGAAGATCGTTATGGCTCTGTCTTTAAAACACACCCAGAATTTGATCATGACCTGTCTGTCCCCTCCCGCTCTGCATTGGCCTGGGCAGGATTGTTGCAGTGGCCAGTGTCGAAGGGTTCCCAGCTTCTCCCTAGCTTCACATTCTCAACCCATCTGCCCATGTTTTCCTGATGAAATGTTAGTGGGACTCGACTTCTCTCCTGCTCAGTCCCTCTCTGTTGTGGAAGTTAAGAGCCTGGGTGCTTGCCTTCATCTTTCAGGCTTTATGGATTCTGACCTTTCTTCCCTTCTGCCCAGTGTGTGCATGCACACTCAGTGGTGTCTGATTGTGATCCCATGAACTATAGGCCACCAGGCTCCTCTGTCCATGGAATTATCCGGACAGGAACACTGGAGCAGGTTGCCATTTCCTACTTCAGGGGATCTTCCTGACCCAGGGTCCAAACCTGTCTCTTGTGTGTCCTGCCTCAACAGGTGGATTCTTTACCTCTGGCACCACCTGGGAAGCCCTTGCTGCTCGTATTTCTCTTTAATTACATCTTCAGCTCCCCTCCCCCTCATTCATTCACCTCAGCCTTGCTGGCCTCATATGAGCTCTGTCTTTGCTAGAGAACACTTAGTCCATGCATCCGTACAGTCCTCACCTTCTTCGTGTCTCTGCTCAGAAGCCACCTCCTCAGTGAGGCCTTCCCTGACCATTCTGTAGAACGTGGCACCTCCTCTTCCCCCCACACCCACTCACCGCCTCTCAGGTGGTTGCTGTCCTGCACTTCAACCTTATTTTCCTCCGTTGCATTTGCCATCCAATAATACTCTGTGCACGTGTGCTTAGTCGCTCAGTCGTGTCCAATTCTTTGTGACCCTTTGGACTGTAGCCCGCCAGGCTCCTCTGTCCATGGGATTCTCCAGGCAAGAATACTGGAGTGGGTTGTTATTTCCTCCTCCAGGGGATCTTCCAGATCCAGGGAATTGACCCTACTTCTCCTATGTCGCCTGCATTGCAGGCAGATTCTTTACCTGCTGAGCCATCAGGGAAGCCCGGTACTCTTTGTAGCTGTTTTATTTTGTTTATTATGTTTATTTCTCCCTAAAATGTAACCTGAAGGAAAGTAAGAATATTTTTTTTTTTTTCCCTGACTGTGTTCCCAGTGTCTAGAATACTATCTGGACTATATGTGGTACTCTGTAAATACCTGTTTAGTCAGTGATGATTTGCATATTTACTAAGCTCCTTTTTGATGGTTTATATTAGAGCTGTCCAGCTGAACAAAATTGACTGGTAACCATATGACTGGGATTTACCCCCAGTGACTTCCTTGTCCCTGAGAATCTGAAAGCAGTTTGCTCTTAAGTTACCTTAACCAAGAGGCCCTGCTGTGCTGGCAAGAATCATCATCTCTGTTCCCCAGTAGAGACTGTGGCTCCTCAGGCTATTAAAATAATAACCATCCACAGAGCCTAACAAATGATCTCTCCTACATAAATGTGCTCTAGTTTTGTCCCACTTCCTTCAGTTAATGATACTCTCAATAACATATTGAGTTGAAAGCGTGGAAGTCTCGAGTTTGACTTCAGGCAAATAATTTTTCACTTAATTTTCTCCTGAATTCAGGTTAAAATGTTCAGTTGCAGGCATAATTAACAAGGAGAGGCAGGAAAAAGTGAGACTGTCCGTGGGTTATTATTTCAGTTTTTAAAATTGTCTTCTTGTTCTCTAATAATCTAGCTCTTATTAACGTCAATAGTACAGGGTAAATAAGTCAAGTGAGCGATCTGGCTTCGAGACAGTGTAGCACTCACTCAAAGGTATTAACGAAGCCTAAGGAAATATAAAATGTAGCACTTGCAAATAGCACTGAAAACTTAAACTATGAAAATAGTCTGGCAGATGCAAAAACTGTATAAGGATGGGTGAAAACAACGTATCCATTTAAGGACAGAGGTGTGTTTCCATAAATAGTAGTATCTCCATGGGGCTTCCCTGGTGTCTCAGACCATGAAGAACAATCAAGGTATTATGTGTGTAGAAGGTATTTCTATGTGTATAATATGTCGATACTTCTTAGTGCTCATAAAAGGTATTCTCTATATACTTTAACTTAGGCAGTGAGAAGCTGAATTTGGAAAATCTCTTTTTTTTCTTTTCTTTTTCGTTTTTTCTTTCTTTCTTTTTTTTTTGCTCTTTCCTGGAGAAAGAATAGAGTCAGGAAAAAAATATCCTTAGGGAGCAAAAGAAATTGGCTGAAATAAACATGGAATGTCTGTATTGCAACTGAATTTCTCATTGAGACTGATGAAAATGTGCTGGGTCATGTTGGGAAAGCAATTTCGGGTATTTAAGGATTTTTCCTCTTATTTGGGTATAAAGCAATAGGAGAAAAGGGTTTAATATCGAATTTTATAAAGTTAAGAATTAAACCTGACTGGGTAGAACGGTCAGGCACTGCATGGAGGACATTACAGGGTTGATAGTGGGTTCATGTCTCTGCTGCCGTCTGAACAATGATATGGCAAAGAGTGACACAACAAATATTTTACTGTTTTTATAGGGTAAATTATTTATTCTGTATTGACATTATTTCAAATGACATTATTTCATGTGGTTGAATCCAAAACCTGAAATATTTGGGAGAAGGACTTCATCCTGATGCAGAGAGGAATATGGAATGAGAAAAGGGGGTGTGACGGTAAACCATATAAAGTTCCTGTCTTCTCCAGTTCAGTTCAGTTGCTCAGTCGTGTCCGACTCTTGGCGACCCCATGAATCGCAGCACGCCAGGCCTCCCTTTCCATCACCAACTCCTGGAGTCCACTCAGACTTATGTCCATCGAGTTGGTGATGCCAACCAGCCATCTGATCCTCTGTCATCCCCTTCTCCTCCTGCCCCCAGTCCCTCCCAGCATCAGAGTCTTTTCCAAAGAGTCAACTTTTTGCATGAGGTGGCCAAAGTATTGGAGTTTCAGCTTCAACATCAGTCCTTCCAATGAACACCCAGGGCTGATCTCCTTTAGGATGGACTGGTTGGATCGCCTTGCAGTCCAAGGGACTCTCAAGAGTCTTCTCCAACACCACAGTTCAAAAGCATCAATTCTTTGGTGCTCAGCCTTCTTCACAATCCAACTCTCACATCCGTACATGACTGCTGGAAAAACCATAGCCTTGACTAGATGGACCTTTGTTGGCAAAGTAATATCTCTGCTTTTGAATATACTATCTAGGTTGGTCATAACTTTTCTTCCAAGGAGTAAGTGTCTTTTAATTTCATGGCTGCAGTCACCATCTGCAGTGATTCTGGAGCCCAGAAAAATAAAGTCTGACACTGTTTCCACTGTTTCCCCATCTATCTTCCATGAAGTGATGGGACCAGACGCCATGATCTTAGTTTAGTGGGAGAAGTTGGGATTTGAGCAGACTTGAAATCAGAGAGGAGGTCATCCAGGAGATCCATGGAAAAGGGGCTCTTCTCCAGTGAACAGCTAGAGCACGGCTCTAAGACAGGACCGAGCCTGAGTGCCCATGGAGCAGCGTGGAGGCAAGCGTGGCTTCTGCAGAGTGAGCGAACTGGAAGCTAGTTATCTGAGCACTGATTCTCCTAGTACTGTCCTTAGGAATTTGCTACCCTAAAGAAATCCTGAGTTACTTTGCTTTTATTTGATGTGTTTTGGTAAAATGGAAACTTGAGTATGCATTAACCCTGGTTTAAATTATTTAATGTTGTACATATAAACAGACAGTGTTTTTATCAATATTTTCTGAAAGTGAGTTTCAGTGGTAGAGAGAATGCTGGCCTGGATGTGGAATTGTAAATACCAATCTTCTGTCATCTACCAGCTCTCACTTGAGGTCATGAGAGAAGTCTATCCATTTATGATCAGTAGCTGCTGGCTGAGCCTTTGGCCCTGAACCTCAGGGTAGTGCTTGAAGAGCTAGGCTGAGCCACATGGAAGTCTTTTCTGGTTCCTTGAAGTGGACCAAAAACAATGTAAGAGCTTCTTGACCTATTTCCACCCCAAATTCAGCCAGAACCTCTACACTGTGACAAACCCATTCAGAGACAAAAATGGAAGAGAATGGGGAAGAAAATGTGTATTCCCACCCCTAGAGCTGTGCTTCTATAACTCAACCCAGGCCTGTCACAAGTGTGAGGAGTAACGAGAGAAGGAAGGCGATTAAGAGTGAGAGTGAACATGCCCCATTCAGAAGGCCCTGTGCGCCTTGGAGAAAGGGTGGAATAAGAAGGGGCAAGAGAGTAGAGACCTGCCCTCTTTAAAGCCTCCAGCAGATAATTTTGAGACCACCTAAACTTATGCTCCATCTTTTTGTGGGATCTCTTTGAAAATTCCTGACTTGACTCATGAACAAATAAACATCTTGAAGTTTGACAGATCTAAATCACTGGTTTTTCTTGGGAGAAAGGGTTCAAGACAGGAAATGGAAATACTAGGTATTTCAAATTGAAACAGAATTAAAAACAGTGAATTAAATACCTATAAAAATGGTTGGAAAAAGAGTATCAGAGTTCTTTGTTTTTTTTTTTTTAACTGTTGTCATTGTTCATTGCACTGCAAACTATGAACAAGTGCCCACGAAACTACTGCTGCCATCCACAAATGAAGGAAAATCCTGACAAAGCTATAATTGCTCCTAAACTTGTGAATGTGGAGTTGCCAGTCACTAAAAGCTGTTAACCAAAACCCACAGGCAGCAGCCTTGTCAGATGCTGGGGTAAGGTTAACTTCTACCTTCCTTCATTTTTGATTATCACATGAGTACATCTCATTGGCAAAACCTAAGTTATCCAGAATCCTAACATCACGGAAATCTGGGAAATGTAGTTCTTAAGTTTCTAGCCCTCTCATGTATGGGAGAGTACAGAAGGGATTGTCTTCCCTGGTGGCTCAGATGGTAAAGAATATGCCTGCAGTGCAGGAGACCTGGGTTTGATCCCTAGGTCGGGAAGATCCCCTGGAGAAAGGAATGGCAACCCACTCCAGTATTCTTGCCTGGAGAATCCCATGGACAGAGGAGCCTCGTGGGCTATAGTTTATGGGGTCACAAAGCACTGGACATGACTGAAGTGACTTAGCATACACAAAAAATATTAGTAATGAGTGCTGACATTAAAATTTTGTCAAGAGCATGTTCATTTTAAAGGAAGAAGTGAAAGCTAAGTGGAAATTCTTAAAGGGAAGAGATGAATCAGATTTGCTACCGAGAAATTTTAATCCCAGGAAAAAGATATTGTGAACTGTATGTATATAATTGTGAGCATGCATATATGCTTTGGAATGCTACTCACTGAGTGGATCAACTAAGAAATTAATTTTCGAGGGTTATGGGGGGAAGTCCCATTTACCTTTCTTTCTTTCTTAGCTTGAAGCAACCTGTTTATTTATGAAACCGTATGTTGGGGAGCTAGATCCCTAACACTGCATGTTTGACAAAGACAAGGATCTTGTTGATTTTACTCACTTGTTGTAACTCTAGTGTTTTCCACCATGCCTGGCCTATACTTTGCATTCAGATAATTTTTGTTGAATGAATAAAAGTGGGTTTCAAGGATCACTTGCTTCAGAACTACCCAGAGTCCAGTAGAGTGCAGAATCCTTGGGCACCTTGCGTGTGGACCTGAAATCCCTGGGATATCAGAACCCACACAGACCTGCACCCAGTGCTTCTTTCACAGGCTGCATACAGTCTCAGAAGTACTAAAATTCAGTCTCTTCACTTTGTCAGCAAGAAAATTGAGACTGAATGGTTTGCTCAAGGCCACATGGCTGATGACTGAGCAAATAGCAGGACCTTAATGGTCAGGCCCTGAGAAGTTCATAAGTTTATCAGCTTCCTCTAGTTTCAATATATAGAAAGCAGAGAAATCATCTAGCTTCCAGTTTTTTTGTTTTATGTTGTTTTTTCCCCTGGTAGGTAGTTAATTTGGAGTCCACTTTTCATTGTCAGTTCTGTATCACTTCTTCCAACATTATTTCCCACTTTGCATGTAAAAACATGGTAATCCCTAACTGACATTTGTAATTAAAATTAATTTTGAAATGCGTGTCAATATCTGTGGACTTCTAAGTTTTCCTTATTTCATGGAGTAGAGCTATGGGAAAGAACTCACTCTGCCTAATAGGGAAACTTCTGAAACTCCTTTGATGTATTTTTCTCAGACTGTTTTCCCATGTTCCCTACGGTGACAGCCATTCTCATATGCCATTGTGTCTGCTTTGCAAATACCAGATTCTTAGACTTCCCATTTATGTATTTTCTTCAGTGTTAAAGGAATAGACTTTCATTGTTGAGCTCACTGATATATTTCACTTTTTCTTTTTAAAGAAATTTGGACTGTAAAGGTAGAATCTTCCTGCAGAATGCATGTACAGCCAAGTCGGGTACAGACTTGTGCCTATGAGAAAGAAACCAGCTTGCCTGCTTCAGGGCATCTCCTATTATGGTGTACTGGTGAGACACCAGCTTCCCTGTTCTTTTGGGAGCAAATGAGTTTTCTTTTACATCTTAACTCCATCTATTCCTTTTCCTAGTTTCTTCAGAAATTTGCCACTGTAGTTGAATCTGTTCAGATTTCTTTACCAAGTATCGCAGGATCCCCATATCTCTCACCTTTATGTGTTAAAAGAGATTTTAGAACTGGGTAATCCAATTGTCCATTGAGCATTTTCCTCTAATGTCTATATTTAAATAATTCTTCGGAATGCAGGTCTTCTAGAGCTAATGAATCCTTTCCCATATGGCAGCAGATAGCTACCATCCCCATCCCATCTGATAATTGTTCCCATAGCAACACTAAAGCAATCTGTTTTAGTTTCATTAACTACCAAAAGTATACCCTGAGAAAGTATGTAATATTATGCCATATCATAGATCATAGCACCTAGTGAAAGCACTCATGGGTGATTGAATTCATTGTGGTGGTGCTGTTGGGCAGTTTGTTCAAATAATCAAGAAAAATATTACAATTTGTTTTTGTAAGGGAGAAAAACAAGCCCTTGGAATTGGAGTCGTTATTTTGAACTTTGACAAAGATTTAGATTTACTCTTGATGGCAGCAGATCTAAATTTCCGGAATTTATTTTCTCTATATTCCTAAAAGTTGTTCCTTTATTACCTATTTAGAAACTTTCACTGACATACATTCTAAAGAACACTTTCATTTCTCTGATTTAAAAAGAATGTTTTAAAGAACAAATACATTCTGGATATATAAAAACAGAAATGTCTGTTGATTCATGAAAATCAAAACTGTACCACCATCTCTCTCTGCAGCAGCACCATGGAAAGGTCTGTGCCACTTGAGAGGGTTGATGTGCCTATTTTAAGCAAACCAATAAAAATCTGTTTTCATAGAAACTAACAAGGAGGATCAGTAATCATCTTGCAAGATATACTTTGCTTCCTAATAATTTACCATTATTAAATTATAGTGAGCTTTTCTTTTTTTCTCTATAACATGACTAGACTTCCCCATATTTTATTTACACAGAAATTTGGAGATACTATTTTTGACCTCGTTAATGAATATTACAGTTTGAAGAGAATAAATATATCATGTTATTCATCCCCCTGCTTCTTAAGATGTAAGACTTGGGGTAACATCATCTTGTACATCTTAAGCTGGACAGTTTTTATTTGGCAACTATACCTCAATAAAACTGGGGGGAAAAAAACCTCAAAAGTTAGAAAGCTTGGGGCAGAAGGAGTAAGTTATCTGCCTAACTTATTTTAAAGGGAGCCAAACCTTATTTTAAAAATTAGAAGTATTTATCTTTGCCAATGGGCTTTCCGTGCAGAAGTGCAGGTACTTCAGAATTTGGTAAGCTACTTAATCACTGCAGTTGCTATGTAGGTTTATGGTTACCATTACTGTTAATTTAAATAGCACATAGCAGTTCAAATAGATTGAAGAATGTGGCAGGCATACACCAATCATACTTTTCTCTTTTTTTTTTAATTATTTTTTTATTGGCATATAGTTGCTTTATGATGTTGTCATACTTTCCTATTCTACTTTCTGAATTACTTTTTCCTTTGCTACTTTCCAAGGGTAGCTGTTACCTTAGCCTATCTTGATTATTTTATAAAGATGCATACATGCATTTTTTTTTTCTACTGGGCTGTCTTCAATAAGAACCAGACAGACTGTTTGATAGACAGCTACAATTTTTGTAACTCTGAGAAGATTACTGCCTCTAGCAGTGGCCCCATTTCTGTGTACAGATGGTTTTGATGTATATATTTCAGGTATCTGGAGCAATGCAGAAAAGAGGCAGTCCTGGTTGATACCTATTTTAGAAGTAGCCCTACATCCCAAAATGTATATTTTTGAAAGATTTATTTCTGGAATTATGCAGTCCTGCAGTAAGACTAAATTTTGTTCTGTGACTTTTTCAATAGTGACAGCATCACATAGTGTAGGGATCATTTTAAGTCTGGAGGCATTGTGGGGTTTCCTGAATCTGTTTTACACAATAAAAATACAGGTGTCCATTTAGACCATTATGGACCGTTACTAAACAAAACTGTCTTTTTATTGACATTAGAAAGAAAGGCAGTCCTCTGCATGGAAAACAAGCAAACAAACAAAACTTCTGGTTAAAATCCTATCAGAAGACTAGATCTGTTTGGGAGTAGAAGGGTTGGATTACTGTAAAGTCCCTGATCTCTTCCTCTGAGATCATGTGAATCCAGATGAAATCTGCAGCGGCCATTGTTCTTATCCTGGATCGGGAGAGGCAGGTCAGTGGGCAAGAGAGGGAGGAAAACTTGGAGTACCTGCTTAGGTCAGCTTGGTGTCTGGAAGAAAGTGAAAATGTGAAGTGTTCGTCACTCAGGCATGTCCGACTCTGCGACCCCATGGGCTGTAGCCTGCCAGGCTCCTCTGTCTATGGAATTCTCCAGGCAAGCGTACTGGAGTGGTAGCCATTCTCTTCTCCGGGGATATTCCCAACCCAGAAATTGAACCTGGGTCTCCCTCATTGCAGGCAGATTCCTTTACCATTTGAATCATAAAGACTTCCAAATCTGGATGCTTGTTTTCTAGTTCCAGTGTTCCCCTCCTCATGAACTCTGTGGACAGTGAGCCAGATAGCTAGGATTGGCCCACATTTTGGTGACTGTTGGGCCTGTTGGCCTTAATGCATGTGAACCAGTTACCTGAAACTCTGAGCCTTAGTTTCCTTATCAGCATAGGGAGATAATAATAGTACCTTCCTTAAGCATTTGTGAGGATTAACTGAGCCAGTCCTTAGAGTAAGCTAAACCAGATAGACTGTCCTGGTTTAAATTTCTTAACCATTTTTGTACTTTATTTTTCTCCATTCATAAAATGAAGTATCATGGGCAATATGAAGACGGAAAGAAATGGACAATACTGGTAAAAATAACTTAGCAAATATTACTGAGCTGTGAATTAACTTTTAACTCATTAAAAGGCTTTAACTAACTTACATTCTCAGGTGCATCAAACNTTTGTACTTTATTTTTCTCCATTCATAAAATGAAGTATCATGGGCAATATGAAGACGGAAAGAAATGGACAATACTGGTAAAAATAACTTAGCAAATATTACTGAGCTGTGAATTAACTTTTAACTCATTAAAAGGCTTTAACTAATTTACATTCTCAGGTGCATCAAACATCAGCATAACAAAGCTTTTACTGTGTTTAGCAAACTGCATTGTATTCATGGAGCAGGCAGATTTGGGTGTTCAGTTATTGAGCATTACGTGTGCCTGGTTCACTTTAGCATAATTTATTGAGCACTTACTCTGGGAAATCATAACTACTCTCACAGTTTGTCCTCGGGCATCTTGTTTAATGATCCTATTGTGCAGCGGCTCCAAAGCCCCAAATGTTGATATGAAGAGTAGAGACCCCCCCCTTTCAAGCACAGTTGATCTCTATCCATTCTGTGTCTGAACCTCCAGCATTATCTTAAAACTGAAAAAAATCCCTGTCATCTTAAGTTTTGCTTTGTAAACCTGCTGCAGAATGTTCCCCCCTTTCTCTCCTACTGGGCTTCCATTTGTGATCCATCTGAAATAACTATTTGCACATAATAGCACACTCTCTGTTCATTGCTGATCTTCCCCGGAGCTGCTGCTACTTCCCCTAGGGAATACAGATGAGGCTAGTGTTCCACCAGAAGCTGGCCAGGGGACAGGGGGATAAAGATTCTTTGTCATTGTGACTAATTCTCTCAGTTTGAATTCTCAGCAATTACCGTTTTGTTTTTGGTTTTTTACCTTCTTGGATTATATCTAACTTTAATTATTCCATAGGATGTTTGTCATCCTGAAGCTTTTTCTGGAAAACAAAGGTGAAAAATTAACACAGGAAAGGTATTTCACCCCTGGCTTTTCTCTCTCCATTATGATGGATATCAATATCATTATTTAGATGCACAAAAGCTAATCACTTGTCCCTCTCAGATACTGACTGATAATAGAGCGCTCTGGAAACTAGTCAAGAAAACTGGGAGTTTGGTCCCCCTCAGGCACAGTTCGAGGTTTAGACTGTGTATTCTAAAAGAAGGGACAAAACTGTACAATTTTGATTTGGAAAATCAAGAAATGAGAGTGCCCCAAATCTGCATTGTTAAAAGAGCAGAAGGAAAGAGTGGTAGATAAACTCCACATCCTGTAGGATGTGTTTCAGAGAACCCTAAAGTTACCCGATTTGATTCCCTTCCTCCAGACAAGAGTTCGCTTAAATCAGCCTTTGAGATCTTTATTTAGTGTGGAGACACCTGTCGCGTTTGCTTAGGTGCTCTGCACCCTCCAGGTTTTATTTCTATTCTAGGCGCTAACATGCTCCCTGCCTCCTAGGCCTGAAAACTTGACAGCCCATCTGGATGTCTTTGCTCTCATCTGCCGTCACTAGTCAGCCAGTATGTCCTGCCATTCTTTTCCGATGTCTTTTTGTTTCCCTTTTCTCCTTGACTTCTGTTGCCTTCTCCTGACAGGACACCTGGAATGTGGCAAGTACAAAATGCCTGGACATTCCCAAGGGATGAATGTGTCAGACTTATTCCATCACCAACCTCATTGCTGTATCATGGTGCACTTGCGTGCATGCTAAGTCACTTCAGTTGTGTCCTACGCTTTGCCACCCTATGGACCTTAGCCCACCAGGCTCCTCTGTCCATGGCATTTTCCAGGCAAGAATTCCGCAGTGGGTTGCCATGCCCTTCTCCAGGGGATCTTCCTGACCCAGAGATCAAACCTGCGTCTCTTATGTCTCCTGCATTGCAGGCAAACTCCTTACCATCTGAGCCATCAAGAAAGCCTCTGTAGCTAAAGTTTACCTGCAAGCATTTTGCATGAAGGAATATCCATCTCCACTTAATCAAACGTACTGAGTGTGGGACCCTGCTGCAGCGTAGTGGGGAGATAAATCCCCACTGGGAAGCAGAAATTTCTTGTTAGCTAGTGCTTGCTAGCTAACTCTTGCTTTCAAAATTTGGCCTCATAACTCTGTGCCCTAGAAAAATTAGAAATGAGAACATTTGGAGATCACTTGGGACAAGTTGAAATTATGAATGTTCAATCTCTGATTGCTAAGGGGCTGTGGTATTTCCTGCGTATTTTGCCTGCAGTTCGTCTCTCTCTTCCAATTCTTTTTTTTTTTTTAATTTGCTAGATTAATTTTTCTGAAATACCATTTTGCATTCTTCATCTCCTGTTTAAAAACCTGAAGTGACTCACCTAATATTAGTTTAGAAATCAACTCAAAGGCCTTTGTAGAGATGCCTGTTCCAGGCCTCCCACTGTTGGGCCCATACCTACTGGGTCTCCTATTTTCCCTTCATAAAACTGCAAATCTACCCAAATTGAGTTTTGTTTTTTTTTTTTGCTCTGGAGTATACATTTGACTATCTCTCCCTTTTTATGAATTATGAATTTTCTTTAAAAATAGCTTTCCAGTCTGATTCCCTCTCTTTAATCTCTGCTGTGTCTGTGTTCAGGCCATCTTAGGATCTGTGTGGTAGTAAAGGCCACACTAGTTGAAATGTAGAAGAAGTCTGTGACATAAGTGAATGTCATTACATCAATTATTAATGTTTATCGATGCAAAAAGTTAATTGAATTACGACTGAGGGTTGACCACACACTGAAAAGAACCGTTCAATATGCCATAGTTGGGACCATTCCATAACTGCTTATTCTGATAGTTCTACTTGCTTTAGTAAAGTAGGCATCATACATTCATAAGAAAAGCTAGTTGAAGCTTAGAGCAGGTACTGGAAGCAGATTGTCTGAGTACACAACCTCATTCGGACTCCTGATTGATATGGAGGCTAGTTTCCATGTCTCTAAATGAGTATAATAGTGGTACCTGTCTACCTTGCAGTGTAGTTGTGAGGATAAGAACAGGGCCCAGCACATAAGAGCTTGGTAAATATTAACTATTGCCATTAGTATTAATAACAGTATGAATATTATTATAGCTATTATCTGATGAATTTGGTATTTTTTCTTTCAGCATTTACTTCGCCACATTTAATTTTGAGTGAAAAGATATTTCCTGTTTGAGAACAATGTCTATTTCCAGTTAGGATAAAAATTCACCTAATATACCTTTAAGTAATAATGAGGCAGTTAGCACAGTGAAGTGATTCTGTGTTTCCCAAAGTGGGAACTTACAACAAAGGAGTCATTTAAGCTTAACAATTCCTTATATTAGTCATGTAATTATCCCTTCTCTTGGAAGCCTGGGGCCAAATGGGTTTGTTCCCAAGAGAAAGAAACTCTCTCTCCTGGCTGAACAAAGATTGGAGTATAAAGGCTATCTGCTCTCTGATCCATTGCTACCTCCCTGATCTCAGAATGCCTTTCCCTCCCAAGAGAAAGGAGAGTGGATGAGGAAGGACCTTTTTATCCTTCTTAAAGCCAGTCTGGTGCTTCCCTGTTGGCTCAGCAGTAAAGAATTCCCCTCCAATGCAGGAAACACAGGAGGCTCAGGTGCAATCCCTGAGTCAGGAAGGTCCCCTGGAGGAGGGCATGGCAACCCACTGCGGAATTCTTGCCTGGAGAATGCCATGGACAGAGGAGCCTGGCGGGTTACAGTCCATAGGGTCTCAAAGACTCAGGCACGACTGAAGAGACTTAGCACACACACACAAAACCAATGTGAGGTCTAAGACACAGGAAGAAATGCCTATCTGAGCTCAAGCAAAGGGCCCGGGGAGGCTGCTCTGAGTGTGTGAATCTGCTCATTCATTCATCCACTCTTTTATTATCTTTTCCATTCATCAACTATTTGATATTAGACATTCAGTGGAAGAGAATAAGAGTTAGTTTTCTGCCTTGAAGTTAGGGAGATGTGTTTTTTGTTGTTGTTGTTGTTATTTTTTTTTTTTAATTTGCTAGATTAATTTTTCTGAAATACCATTTTGCATTCTTCATCTCCTGTTTAAAAACCTGAAGTGACTCACCTAATATTAGTTTAGAAATCAACTCAAAGGCCTTTGTAGAGATGCCTGTTCCAGGCCTCCCACTGTTTGGCCCATACCTACTGGGTCTCCTATTTTCCCTTCATAAAACTGCAAATCTACCCAAATTGAGTTTTGTTTTTTTTTTTTGCTCTGGAGTATACATTTGACTCTCTCTCCCTTTTTATGAATTATGAATTTTCTTTAAAAATAGCTTTCCAGTCTGATTCCCTCTCTTTAATCTCTGCTGTGTCTGTGTTCAGGCCATCTTAGGATCTGTGTGGTAGTAAAGGCCACACTAGTTGAAATGTAGAAGAAGTCTGTGACATAAGTGAATGTCATTACATCAATTATTAATGTTTATCGATGCAAAAAGTTAATTGAATTACGACTGAGGGTTGACCACACACTGAAAAGAACCGTTCAATATGCCATAGTTGGGACCATTCCATAACTGCTTATTCTGATAGTTCTACTTGCTTTAGTAAAGTAGGCATCATACATTCATAAGAAAAGCTAGTTGAAGCTTAGAGCAGGTACTGGAAGCAGATTGTCTGAGTACACAACCTCATTCGGACTCCTGATTGATATGGAGGCTAGTTTCCATGTCTCTAAATGAGTATAATAGTGGTACCTGTCTACCTTGCAGTGTAGTTGTGAGGATAAGAACAGGGCCCAGCACATAAGAGCTTGGTAAATATTAACTATTGCCATTAGTATTAATAACAGTATGAATATTATTATAGCTATTATCTGATGAATTTGGTATTTTTTCTTTCAGCATTTACTTCGCCACATTTAATTTTGAGTGAAAAGATATTTCCTGTTTGAGAACAATGTCTATTTCCAGTTAGGATAAAAATTCACCTAATATACCTTTAAGTAATAATGAGGCAGTTAGCACAGTGAAGTGATTCTGTGTTTCCCAAAGTGGGAACTTACAACAAAGGAGTCATTTAAGCTTAACAATTCCTTATATTAGTCATGTAATTATCCCTTCTCTTGGAAGCCTGGGGCCAAATGGGTTTGTTCCCAAGAGAAAGAAACTCTCTCTCCTGGCTGAACAAAGATTGGAGTATAAAGGCTATCTGCTCTCTGATCCATTGCTACCTCCCTGATCTCAGAATGCCTTTCCCTCCCAAGAGAAAGGAGAGTGGATGAGGAAGGACCTTTTTATCCTTCTTAAAGCCAGTCTGGTGCTTCCCTGTTGGCTCAGCAGTAAAGAATTCCCCTCCAATGCAGGAAACACAGGAGGCTCAGGTGCAATCCCTGAGTCAGGAAGGTCCCCTGGAGGAGGGCATGGCAACCCACTGCGGAATTCTTGCCTGGAGAATGCCATGGACAGAGGAGCCTGGCGGGTTACAGTCCATAGGGTCTCAAAGACTCAGGCACGACTGAAGAGACTTAGCACACACACACAAAACCAATGTGAGGTCTAAGACACAGGAAGAAATGCCTATCTGAGCTCAAGCAAAGGGCCCGGGGAGGCTGCTCTGAGTGTGTGAATCTGCTCATTCATTCATCCACTCTTTTATTATCTTTTCCATTCATCAACTATTTGATATTAGACATTCAGTGGAAGAGAATAAGAGTTAGTTTTCTGCCTTGAAGTTAGGGAGATGTGTTTTTTGTTGTTGTTGTTGTTTGTGTGCATTTGAATATAACAAGTCAGTTTAAATATTAAAACATTTCTCCTGGGAATGAAAACCTTTGAAACAGATTTATGTTTGCTCAACTCAATGCCAAGAGGAACAAATGTAATACGTGTTTAAAAATCATAAAATCGGAGCATTCAAGCAATTGGAGAATCTCTTGTTGAAATCTCTTGAAATTCTTGTTGAGATCTCTTGAAAACCAGAGTTGGACCCATGATGACCAGGTAACTCTGGGACATCAATTCCCAGAAATCTAATCAGCAATTTCTAAGATACAGTCACTCTATATTTCTGTGATAAGATATTGGAGTTTCAAAATTGCTACTGCTGCTGCTGCTAAGTCACTTCAGTCGTGTCCGACTCTGTGCGACCCCACAGACGGCAGCCCGTTGGGTCCGCCATCCCTGGGATTCTCCAGGCAAGAACACTGGAGTGGGTTGCCATTTCCTTCTCCAATGCATGAAAGTGAAAAGTGAAAGTGAAGTCGCTCAGTCGTGTCTGACTCAGCAACCCCGTGGACTGCAGCCTACCAGGCTCCTCTGTCCATGGGAGTTTCCAGGCAAGAGTACTGGAGTGGGATGCCATTGCCTTCTCCGAAATTGCTACTAGGCCATATGATTTTTAGATGTGTAGGAAATATTTTTATTGTCCCATAGTGTAGCTTTAGAGTATCTTTCCCAGCGTTTCACCAGCCTGGGAAAAGAACTGTTTCCAAATTCCTGTGCATTATAAGCCACATATGTTGCTTAATTGTTGGCACTCATTTAAGTTTTGATCCTGTTTGTAAATTTTCTGGTCAGAATTATGTTGCTCAGTATATTACTTTGAATTGAAATTTTTCTTTTAAATGTACTTATTGCTAGGGTTGCTGAAGTTCATACAGGACTGCAAACAGTGTTTCAGTAACGTGAACTTTTCCTTACTAACTAGTAGGAAAGGACTGTTCACACTTTCTAAAGCACTCTGGCCTCAAAATAATTTGGAGAGGTGAAAAAAACTGTTTCTTCCAAAACTGGGAGGCAAGCAACCCAATTTTTTGTCTTAAAAGTAGTAGCCATGGTCTTTATGTAATAATTTGTATCAAAGAGCAGCAGACAAGGCCATGTATTGTCCACACTGTTCCAGTATTTTTTAAAAAGTGAGTTGTAGTGGTAACTTGGAGAACTGCAGAAAATGTGCCCTGTGCTTCTGAGAGTCTCGCGCTGCTTGTCTTTGTGGACTTAAGCCCATCAGGACTTCATCGTAAAGGTAAAAAATCCTTTTTGTTAGCTCAGTTACATATGGGTGATGCTTGGCTCTTCCAAATCAAGGAGAATGCCTAGTTGAGTACTAATAGGATCCTTAGTTTGGTTTTCTAATTGGAAGCCCTAATTAAGCTCCGACAAGATCTCTTTCTGTTGATGTTTTGACACCTTCTCTGTTGACCTGCCTCTTTGTTCAGGAGATCTTTTAGCAACTAAACAAACAAATGTGGGGTAATGACTAGAATTTTGTATTTCGTGTGCCCAAGGTACAATTCCCTTCTGCCACTAATGTATGATATCTTCAGAAATCTTTTGCTGTATGCGTACTGTTGACATGAAAGTTATTAAAAAGAAAGAAACATAGTCTTTATTTCTTGCTCATAGTTGAACTTATGAGGGGATGCTCCTTTATTTGGTACAATATCACTCTTTGTTTAGATTGCATGTTGAGAAGAAGCCTGAGTTCTCTCTTTCCTGTCACGCCTGCCTCATTCAGACCCACGCACAGAGTTCTGCACACACACGTCAGTCCCTGCTCCTACACAAATCTTTCAATAGCTTCCCTTCACCCTTTGGAGAGAATCCAGATTTCTTATAGCCCCACAGGACTTCTTTCTTCTCCGGCTCCTCTGAGCCCTTTTCACTTTACTCTCTATGCCCTAGCTTTTACTGGATACTTGATATTTCACGGAGTTTGTTAAACACCCCCTTTAACCTCTGCTGCTGCTGCTGCTGCTAAGTCGCTTCAGTCGTGTCCGACTCTGTGCAACCCCATAGACGGAAGCCTACCAGGCTCCCCCGTCCCTGGGATTCTCCAGGCAAGAACAGTGGAGTGGGTTGCCATTTCCTTCTCCAATGCATCAAAGTGAAGTCGCTCAGTCGTGTCCCACTCTTAGCGACCCCATGGACTGCAGCCCACCAGGCTCCTCCATCTGTGGGATTGTCCAGGCAAGAGTACTGGAATGGAGTGCCATTGCCTTCTCTGCCTTTAACCTCTACAAGTCTTATTTTCCCTTTAAGTCTCATCTTAAATGTCATTCCTGTGGGACATCTTCTCTTACCCACAGAAACATGCAATCTTCTGACTTCACACTCTTCCTTATTGATGAGAATAGCATGCTTAAATTTACTTTGCATCAAACTTTCCATAGCCTGTTGTCTGTGTTCCCTTCTAAACTTTGTTTATTTCTTGCAAGGAAAAGACTGTATTAATTTCTCTTGGTCTCTCTCCACAATGTGTAACACTGTGCTCACCCCGTGGTCACTTACCTTAAATATCTGTTAATGGATTAAGAGAAAAAAGTACACAGATATTTACTATGTGCTTGAGAAACCTGTTTTTCAAACAAAATCAATGCATTTTATTTTCTGCTACATAATCTGTGTTAACAGTTACTGCTTTCTAACTTTAAATGATAAATAGATAGCCTTATAACAGTTTGTGATATTATAAAATATCTTCATCCAAGCACCTACTACATAAAAATATGGTGTTAGACAGTCTGAATTAGCAATTTTTAATGATAACTCATGATATTTTTCATGCTACTAAGAGCATTATAAATGTTATTTACTTCTAAACAATTGTGCTGATAATTCTCGATTATTATCTATTTCTCATAAAGCCCCATAAAGACCTCCACTAATACATCTCATTTAGGTACTATATGTATTTTCCGAGTATTTACTTGCATTTTTGCATCTATTTAGTCCTGTTCCATATGTCTGCTTAGTCGCTCAGTAGTGTCTGACTCTGCAACCCCACGGACTGTAGCCCCCTAGGTTCCTTTGTCCATGGGGATTCTCCAGGCAAGAATACTAGAGTGGGTTGCCATGCCCTCCTAGTCCTCATTCAAGTTCCTCTATTTTTTGCTTAAATAGCTTATTTAGAATTTAACAGTTTCTCTAATATGTGCTCATGGTTTCAAAGATATAAAAATACAACATTCTCAATAGAAATATTTTTAAACTGCCAATATCTGAAAATCCACTTTTCCATCCCTTTTAAAAATATAATAGGAAACCTCAACAAGAGACATTTTGAAAATGTATCTTTATCTGTAATGCATTGTATTAGCAAAACAAAATTAGAATCATTACTTTGATAGATTTTTTTTCTTTTTAAAAGTCTAATGCTATTGTGCTTAAAAAATTTTTTTTTTCTAATTTGAAATTTGATATCCTGAGAGAGTCACCAGCTTTATTACACCTTTTAAAATATACAAAGTTTAAATAGTTATAGTGAACCTTTTGGAGAAGGCAATGGCACCCCACTCCAGTACTCTTGCCTGGACAATCCCATGGATGGAGGAGCCTGGTAGGCTGCAGTGCATGGGGTAGCTAAGAGTGGGACACGACTGAGTGACTTCACTTTCACTTTTCACTTTCATGCATTGGAGAAGGAAATGACAACCCACTCCAGTGTTCTTGCCTGGAGAATCCCAGGGATGGGAGAGCCTGGTGGGCTGCTGTCTATGGGGTTGCACAGAGTCGGACACGACTGAAATGACATAGCAGCAGCAGCAGCACTGAACCCTTGGGAGAACCTTCCACCCTGGCCTATCATAGAAACTTTTCCTCCTCATCCTTTCCTGGGTCTGATGATGGATACTCTTACCATCTGAGATAAAGACAGGCCCAGGTACCAGGCTCCTTGGGACCATATAAAGTGCCATCAAGATCCAAACAGTTTACAAGTTATCTTTAAAATGTGTGTGCTGATTTGATTGGGAATTCAGTCTACATAACTAAATGACTAATTCTGCTGTATGAACAGGTTATCAAGAGATTACTGTTTCTAAGAAATCCATTATTTGTAAGTATAAAAAATAACGTGATAAGTTTTTCATGATATCTGAAATTCTTGTGTTTAGAAAGATAAATTAGATTTCATGATCAGCACATTTGGTAAATTAATAGACAGCCTAACCAGGATGTCTATTAATTGAGCAAACTCTGGGAAATACTGAAGGACAGAAAATCCTGGTGTGCTGCAGTCCATGGGATTGCAAAAAATCTGATATAGCGACTGAACAGCAACAACAACTCACCAGGATGAGTTACGTATTTAGAAATAACTCTACATGAAAAAAAATATCATATTGAGGAACATAGTGTTACAAATTGTGATGTAGAATGAATGTTTATGTCCCATGTCCCCTTCCGCAAATATATACATTGAAGTCCTAATGCCCGAGATGATGTTTTCAGATTGGCAAAAAAATCCATTTGAGATTTTCCATATGATGATATGGAAACTTTTTGGCCAACCCCGTCTTTGGAGATAGTACCTTTGGAGAATAATTAGGGTTAGAGGAGGTAATGAGGATGAGACCCTTGTGATGAGATTAGTGACTTTACAAGAAGAGGAGACAGGTACACATTAGCTGGTACTATGATCTTAGGCTTCTAGCCACTGAAACTGAGAAATAAATGTGTTGTTTAAGCCACTCAGTCTATGGTATTTGTTATGGAAACCCATGCCAACTAAGTCAAATTGTACATGGGAATACTAACTTTGCGGAGAAGGCAATGGCACCCCCCTCCAGTACTCCTGCCTGGAAAATCCCATGGATGGTGGAGCCTGGTAGGCTGCAGTCCGTGGGGTTGCTAAGAGTCAGACAAGACTGAGTGACTTCACTTTCACTTTTCACTTTCACGCACTGCAGAAGGAAATGGCAACCCACTCCAGTATTCTTGCCTGGAGAATCCCAGGGACGAGGGAGCCTGGTGGGCTTCCGTCTATGGGGTCGCACAGAGTCGGACACGACTGAAGCAACTTAGCAGCATACTTACTTTGATGTAGCTATTTAAAACCTATGCATTTAATTTGTGGAGTTAGATAATTCAGAAAACATATTCTTTCTTCCTAGCCTTTATTTTTGTCATATATAGCTCAAAGGGGATTTTTTTTCCCAGTTAAATCTTAAAAACTCTTTAAGACCTGCTTTCTTTTTTAATATCATGATGAGATTTAACTCAGTAATAATACTGCCTATGATGCATCCTAGGGAAAAAAAGTTGCTCTTTCACTTATATTTTGGATGAGGGAGTTGAGATAACATTCTAAGAAGAGTTTGTTATTGTCTGCAATGTGCCCCAAAGCAGTGAAATTGCTTGCTTGTGTTTATTTCAGACAGAACATAGACCTTAGTAAAATAGGAGAAGACACCAAGTTGTTTACTTGACTAGATGTTGAAAATATCCCTCTGCCCACACAGTGATGACTGGAGACCTGTCACAACTTGAACAGATAGTTCATTATGGATAAATACTAGCTCTTTAATGGCATTGACTTTGATTAACCACTGTGGAAAAACAGCATAATATATGGATATGTGATCTGAACCCATAAATTGCTTTGTGTGTGTATATGTGTGTTTACGTAGGGTATGCGTGAAATGTGGGAGAGTACTGAGGGGGAAAATGTAGCAATTGTAACAAACGAATTGAGTGTATTACACTTTTAAAAGAATAGCTCTTGGAAAGAATCCAGATTGGTCCAATTTCAAGTAGCAAAGGTAATAATATCTGTGAATTACCTGTATGCCAACATTCTTGTATTATATTTCAATGGACTCAGCTTTTTCTTCTCAGTGTAATAGGAACTCTGTGTCTTTTTTTAGTTAGTGGCCTTTGATATTCTCAGATAAAAGGCATCCTTCTGAATTCTTTGATCATACACTGCAGCACGCCAGCAAACTCTCACTCATGGTTATCTTTGAAAAGTACTTGTATTCTTCCAATTCATTTTAAATTATAATAATACTGTGACATTTTTATAGACTATAAATTAAGCCAGAATTTAATTGCATGCTCCAATGAAGAATTAAGGAAATGGGAAATTATTGGCCAGAAAAACCCTAAACTCTAAATCCAGCAACATGTCAATTTTTGACTATTCACTGTATTTATTTAAAGGAAGAGAATCCTATGGGAATAGCCTCAACTTTGGGAGGAATCTGGGTTCAATCGCAGCTCTGCTACTTAGGAACTCTGACCTGCACCAATTACTTAACCTTTCTCTGCTTTAGTCTCCTAACCTGAATAGTGGGCATGAAAATAGTACCTTTTTCTTAGAAGAATGTTGTCCAAATTAAATAAAATACTCAATGAAAAGCAGCAGTGCCTTGCAGATAGTAAATACATTGTAAACTGTGGGCTCTCCTCTGATTTTGATTCCTATACGTCCTAACTATATGTTTGGAATCATGCTACTTAGGTTATCCTTTGTAAACCAAGGGTAACATTGACCTTCAGGATTGCTGTGAGAATTATGAATGATATGAAAATCACCTAGCAGATTGCCTGACATGCAGAAACACGTGCTCACAGGCAGCTCTAGTGCAGAGCTCCTACCCAATTTCAGTTACTCTTTGCAGTGGTTTTGGATACATCACAGAAAACAGATTTTATGCCCTTAGGAAGTTTGTAGTGTGGTAGTGCCTAAAAGGACTTCCCAGGTGGCTTCGTGGTAAAGAATCTGCCTGCAGTGCAAGAGATGTGGATTCGATCCCTGGGTCAGGAAGATCCTTTGGAGATGGAAATTGCAACCCACTCCAGTATTCTTGCCTGGAGAATCCCATGGACAGAGAAGCCTGGCGGGCTACAGTCCATGGGGTCCCAGAAGACATGACTTAGTGACTAAACAACAAGTGCCTTGAAACACAGGAAATAGATATAGGTAGTTGAGAACATCCCAGTTTTAAACATGAATGAAGAAAAACTT